>JBCJKH010012278.1:0-25050 GCA_039877255.1 Loriculus beryllinus
TCAGGGGTGCCAGGAAAAGCACTGCAAGCACAAGAGAAGAAAAAAAAAAACAGGGGGGGGAGCAAGGTGGGAAGGAGAAGGGTGAAATCGTGGGTAAGATTTTCTTTAGACCTGGGCAATAAGGGGCTATCTCTCCAGCTAGAAATACCCAGGCTCTCTCCTTGAAACTGCATTGCATTGGGTTCTGTTGCTGGTGGGATGTCATCTCTCTCTAAAGCAACTACTGCACAAGTATACTATGTGCTGTTGTCTGCATGAATAGCTTTTACAGAAAAAGTAAGAAACAATTCAAAAGTATGCATGAAGGAAAAACGTCTTTCAAGCAGTTGTCAGACTCCTTCTGAGTTGAGGAGCAGTTGCTAGTTTCTACTGTTGTCCTAAAGAGAAGGATATGATGATGTTAAATGTTGGTATGCAATATTAAGAAAAGGGTTCTGAGTAATTCAGGGATTCGTGAGTGTCCTCTCAAAGAAACAGTTTCATATTCACAGTTAAGAGGGGGTGTGTTTCCCTGTAAGCATCCCCTGTCTTTCAAAATAACACAAGATACCTGCGTGCTTTGTGATCTTTACAGTGTGGCACCACGCTTTCCACTTCCTCTTGAAAAAGGTGTGCTGTTCAACAGAGAGTGAGTACAAGTTAGATCCCTGCCAGATCCCAAGAAGAGAGGTGGATACCCCTTCTTGGGGTCATTTTGAGCAGGAACTTAAGCTGAGTGTTCAAAATCTTTCCCTGAAGAAAGCCATTTCTCTGGTAACGCAGTAGTGTTCACCACTTCACCACATTACTTGTATTTGGAAGGGATGCAATTTTTGTATGACTTCTATCATATATTAATGGCAAGCCAGTGAATCTTTTAAAGGCATCCAAGAGGGAGCTGATGTGTGCAACAGAAAGTCTTTTTACCTCACTTCAAGAATCAAGTGACCACACTGTCTGAGGAATATACTTACCTACGGCTTGTAAGGCTTATTACTACTGAGAAGGTCTTACTACAAAAAAAGTATGTGAAAAGGAAATTTTCCTCTGTGTATGTATTTGAATGTCCACACGTAATTCCATATTATCAAGGCAGATAACTCTCTTCTGCATTTCATTGTTAGTGACTGATTAAGAAAAAGAAGACAATATAAACTGAACTGATAGAGGACTTATATATTGTTGAAAATATTTAACTGAATTTTCCAAACCCTTAACTGTGATCTTCTGACGGAAGGTAAAAACTGTATATAATAATTTCATAGAGGATATTAACAAGTGCTGTGGTGGTCAGTTTACTAATACCAAAGCTGGATTTTATCCTCTGGTTTGGTAGGGTTTGGGGGCTTAAATTTTGCTTTGTTTTCAAAGCTGTAAAATGGTAAAAAAATTAAGCTTGCTAACTGTCATGATACAGTCAACAATTTTCAGACAGCATGAATGTGCACAAAATACACCTGAGTAATATGACAATTGCTTTGCATTGTACTAATTAAACATAGTTACACTGCTTCTAAAAACTTATGACTGCTTTGGCCTGATCTTATGTCTCACCCATGCAGTGCAGTGCCATTTATTTCTTCCATTTTGCTGCCTTTTCAGTTTTAAAAATATGATCCTCAAAAAAAAAAAAAAAAGTGATAAGGTGTGGTCTAGACATTGATGGGCACAGTGCTGTGCACTTAATGAAAATAAGTTAAAAAAGATGATAAAGAAAGTGAGAATGGGGTCAAGTGAAGAGCCCCTGGCAAAATATCAGAATGGGACCCCTGGTATGAAGGAAAAGAGGAAAGAACAGGCAGAGGTCTGGGGATGATAGGAGCAAGAAATAAACCAGCTTCCTGAGAGGGGGAGAAGATGGAAATTTCTGGTAAAGGCAGATGGGAGAAATAATGGCTGGATGTCTTTCCTTTTTAGTTACCATCACCATCTGTTACTGATAATTTTTCTGTTTTTGAAGAAGAGCTGGTACAGTAGGTGAGCCAGCCCACCAACATAGCCAGCAGAGGAAAAAGAAGAGAACAGGTTAGAAGAGAGGGAAATGCAAGGGTTTTGATATCTGATGGTAAACACTTTCATCCTTCCCTGCTGCTTGAATAATGCATCCTAATTTGACATAACTATACTGGTCACCAAGTTCATGCTAGGGTTATGTAATCACAATCTGATCATTTTTCTTAAGTGCTGCTCAGCACAGAATCCTTTTATGTGGATAAAGGAAAGCAGCTATTCTTTTTGTTGTGATTTTTGGCTTGGGTAGATGCAAGTGTCAGCCAAGAATAAAAATACCTTTATAATCTTTAGCTTTTTTCCTTACAACACTTTTGAGTTGTACTATTATTTCTTCATTGTCCTTCTATCAGCTGAAACAGAACTTGGTGTTTATGCCTCTGTTTGTTTAATAGTATATGGCTTTCATTCAAGTTTATTGAATAGTTCTCCAGAAAATGAGTGTGGTCTTCAGATTGTGCTTGGCCATATGTGAATGACTATGAGGTTTTTGTTTGCCTTCTATCTGCTCAGAGGCACTAAGCTGGAACTCAGCCCTATATCGTTGCTCCACCTCGTGTCATGTGTCTTCTATGACTGACAAGGTCTAGATTTTCTGGGAAAAAAGGAAAATGTCTGCAGACTGTGTGCAAAATGCCTGAACTTCAGTGGCAACTTTCCTCACAAAATTAGGAACACTGTCTGCCAGTTACCCATCTACTCTTCCTTTTCCAGTTCCAAAGTTGTCTCTGTGGAAGAGGCTGTAGGAATCCTCAGAGATGCGTATATTGAAGGAAGGCATTATGGCGTTGAGGGATTTTATTCCTGTGTTAATAATCCTTTCTCAATATTGTATTAGATTTTTTTTTGGTTTTGTTTTATGTAGCATGGCCACCTCTGTGGCAAGAAAAGACTCAGCTACTCAGAAAGTCCTTGCCAGGCTTTTTTTTGCTGTAAATGACATAAGGTGGTGGTGCAGCCACCATACTTCAAATTGCACTTGCAACCTCTTCTCAGGTTCTAAGTGTGCTTGGCTCTGCATTTTCTGGGAGACTTTAAAGGTAAATGATACTGCAGCAAATAGCCTTGGAGATGTCACTGTCTTCTTTCTGAGTGTAATTACATTGGTAGAGAAATGGGCTTTTCTAGATTGTATGCAATTTGGGCACTCACTATTCAGTAGTTTCAAAAAAGGCAAGAAACAGTTTTCAGATCCTAATTTTATTGACTACAATCAGGCTGTAACGGCTGCGTTTCACAGTGTGACTGGTCATCCTGTATTTGTTTGGCTGGTTAGCCATGATATAGCCTGCATTAAACTAGAACAGGTGGGTTGAAGCATTCTTGGGAAGCTTCCATGTTCACCGATGATGGAGGGAATCTGGAAGGATAAGTTCAGCTAGACACGTATCTTCCAGATGACTGAAGTGACATAAGATGGATATCGACAAGAGGGAATGGCTTTAAACTGATGGTATATTTAGATTAGACATAGGAAGAAATCCTTCCCTGTGAGGGTGGTGAGGCACTGGCACAGGTTTTCCAGAGAACCTGCGGCTGCCCCATCCCTGGCAGTGTTCAAGGCCTGTTTGGATGGGGCTTGGAGCAACCTGCTCTAGTGGAAGGTTTCTCTGCCTATGGCAGGGGGCTGGAACTGGATGAGCTTTAAGGTGCCTTCCAACTCAAAGCATTCTGTGATTCTATGATTCATGCATACTGTTTTCAGCTGTGGTGATTTGGGTGTTACTCATATGAATGAAACCTTGTCTGTCTCTCTTCCTTGAAAGTGTACATACTACCTGTCTGCATATGTCTGTCCAAGGAGCAGAGCTAGGTTTATGTGAATTGTGCACACAGGATTAGTAGGTTTTATAAGAAGTTACCGTTATGTGACTGTTGCTTTAGCAGAAGAAATAGGTGTATAGTGAGTAATCACATGGCTGTAGAGCTGTTGATATAAAAATACGGGATCAGCTTTATTTGCTTGGATTTTACACATATGTTGTATTTAAATGCTTGTTGCAGAGAAAGCTGTAAATATTCTTCGTGTGCTTGCTTAATGTGGCTTTTTTGGATTTTAATTTTCGTAACCAGCTGCAATGCAGTGAATAGACTCTCCTTTTCTGACCACAGCGTGTCTGTACATCATTTCCTTTCCCATAAAACAGAGAAAATAAGTGGACTGCATGTAGGGCCTTTGTGCTTCTGCCTGGGTTTTGGATACATCTGAAAAGGGCTGGTTTGTATCTGTGCTCTACGCAGGTGGTTTGTTCACAGACTACAAACCTTACAATTGCAGGTTATATTGGACTTTGTGTAGCAGACAGCTTTGTACAATTCAGCTGTACAGTGCATGCACAATGAATCCATCGCTTCCAGAAAGTATTGGCTTTACTTCATGCATTGAGAGGGAAAAGGGTAAATCCTGGAAAACCAGGACTTACAATAACACTAGGTCAATACATTATTTCAGAAAAGAAAAAAAAAACACTCATGAGGAAATGAATAATTTTCTTTTTAGTGCTGGCTTTGGATGATCTGCAGTAAATAAAGGCACTGAGTAATTTGTGTAATAGGGATTGTAAATAGATTTCCCTGTGCTGAGCCCCATTGAACTTTTGCAGTAAATGAGGCAGGGTTCCTGTGGAAAAAATGGAATGTATGATCATGTAATTAAAGACTCTCTCATAATTAATACCCACAAGGAAGCTTAATTAAGGCTGTGGTCAGCATTAACTCTAGCTGTTACTAACTTTTGATTGTCTGACTTTGTGTCCATGAGCTTTTCAGGATTTGTTTTTCATTGTAATAGATGTTTAAAACTAATGATGCAGTGATCTTAGCATGGAAGGATAGCAAAGGTGGCTGGGATTCATGTACTGTGTTACTTTTGACAGACTTAAAATCTGTCGCCATTTCAGGAAGATTTACTGCACATTTATAAATGGATATTCTGTAAGATGACCAAAAATTTTTAACCTTCAATGAGTTAAACCAGAAAGTAGCCTAAAGCCTCAAGTAAGAGTCTGGTTAACTCTTTTACAGTATTTTATTTCCCAGCATCTAAAATGCCTGACCCTTTATGATGTCTGTTTTCTTTAATGTGTGGTCTGGGACAAGACTGGAAGAGAAAGTCATGCTGTCTCTGAAGCTGAGAATGGCTACTTAGCATCCAAATATGTAATTAGGGAGCTTTTCATGCCTTTTTAATAAGTTGTAGTCATTAGTAAATTGCCAGTCTCATACCCCTCAAATGATTCAGAGTCTTTAAACTTGACTGGACTGGCCCAATTCCATGAAGAGCAGATGCTTTTTTGTCTCATTTCATTCTTTCCTTTTTGTAAGGGGCTTCAGCTGCAAGGAGAAAAAAATGCTAGTTGAAAATAAAAGGCAGGACAGTGAAAACATAGCTTCTCTTCTATGCCAAAACCAGACACAGAGATCTCCCTCCTCTGCCTTTCTCCAACTTGAGAGTAAGTGTGCTCTGACACTGCCTCAACCCCCACTCCTGTAGGGAAAACTGAGATAAATCATAGATCCTACTTAAATACCTTTATAACTGTATGTAGGGTTTACCTATATCGACCCTGAGGAAAAATAATGCAAATTAATGAGAAGTATAAAAGTGGATTAAAATGCATTAAAGCTAAACTGCATGATCTCATATAGATGTTGTTACTTAAAATTGCAAGGATTTTAATTTCATCAGGATTAATTGACCTCTAGTGTAAGTTCAGGCAAACAAAATAAAAACATGTTGGCTATGAGTTATAATGCTTATAAATCAGTAATCACATTTAAATCAATTTCTTAATTAAAACCCGCTATTTGATTAATTACAACCCGCTATTTGATTAATTACAAAGTTATTGCAAATGGACTTTTAAATTAGGTTCATCATAAGGTATTAGGCTGGCATTTTAAGTTTTAAACTGGATTATTTATATGGCATAATTTGTTGAACCAGAAAGTCACCAGATAAATGCCCACAGACCTCTACAAATCTGGAAATGACTCCAATGTTTTAAATTGGTCTGGATAGAACTTTTTGAGTCCATTGAATTAATTTTGTTTTGATTTTGGCTTATGGTCTACAGTAAGGATGAAGAGTCACAGTTTTTCTCTTATTGATTTCTGAACCAGATATGCTCAGAATACAGCAAGCTATGTAACTGTGTCTAAGCTTACCATCTTCTGTTAGGTGCATTTTTTGTTTCTCGTGGGGTTCTCACAAGCAGATTAAATGTTGCACCAGCACAAAATCCTATGAAGTCTTCAAGTATTTACAAGAAATGATCCACTCATACTCATGTCTTTCTTTTTTTCTGTATGTATATGTATGTTTGCACTAAGTCAGCAGTACTTGAAATTAATGAATTTCTAAGACCTTTTGTCATTCTCTCAGGAAATTCTAGGTGGATGAACAGAAATAATAATGTTACTATATCATTTTTTATATACTTCTGCAGATTTTTGACCTGTCTCATTCCAAAAGTATAGCTGAGTCAGGGGCTTGTGAGATGAAAAGAAAATAATGAGCTATCATTCTGAAGACTGTTGTAACAGCTGTCTTCTAAAAAGCGTACTTAGAAAACACATAGGTCTGTGGGTTTACATATGCAAAATTGAATGGAAAATTCTAATATTTTCCAGGGTTTGAGACAACTGTTTTAAAACACTTATTAAAAAAAAAATAAAAAAGAAAAAAGAAAGATATTCTTGAGATAATGCAGAAACCAGCAAACAATCTTGGTGCAGCATCACATGACATTGTGCAGAGAATCTAAGGTGTTGATGCCTTAAGTGGGTACAACAACCAACCTGTGGAAAGCAGATGTTGCCTTTCAGAGATGCTTTCACTGTGTCTGATAGATCCTATAGATTCCATTAATTTTTTTTTCAGGCATAAATCAAATTCATGTTCAGCAGACCACAGGATGAATTTCAAGCACTGGCTGTGTTGCCAGTGTTACGTGCCGTACCCCATGACTTGCAATGTATTTTCAGGGTTTGTTACTTCTACATTAGAAAAGCATTTGTGTTTAGTATGTGCAGCATGAAAGGAGTCTACATAGAGGCATGAGAGAATGCAGGAAAGCATTCTGGGGTTTGAATGTGCACGTACTGAAGGAAAAGCAATGTACCTTTCAACCAACTAAAAACTAGTCACATATAATATACATAGCCCAAAGAAATATGCACAAAATGTCAAAGCCATGAAAAAAGAGGCATTTTATTTAGTGTCAAACAAATGAATTATCAGTATATCCTTGCCTAGCGAGCCCAGCTGTTATATCTAAGGGATGGAGATGCTCTCACAGGTTAGCTAGGGCTGACAAAGATGTGGTTAAACTGAAGGCTGCCACACATGCATAATTGAGAAAAAAGACTTTTCTGATACTTGGAACTTCTGGCCAAAACATAGCTTTCCTTTTAAATCCTGCAGGATCTTCTCTTTTTTCTTTAACAAAAGCTTTTTTAAAAGGAATTAACCTGATAACCCTGGGTTTATTCAGAGAAGCTCTAGAGAGTCTGCCTGTTAGAGTGAGTTTTGCGTGTTCAAGTGGTACATGTTACTATGGGCCCTTATTCTGGAGGTAATTTTACTCCAAACCTGAGATGGGTATTCCAGTACTGGATAATAGTTGGTCATCTTTCTTGGCCTTTCTTGAATCACTAAGTATTTGTTCAGCCACTTCAGTAATCTAGAAATCATTTAAACCTTTCAGATCCTTCCAGCTGTGTTATTTTCTGCGATAACCCACATCATTTTCCACATGCTGTCTGTGTTTCAGGTCTGCCTGGAACCACTCTCCACAACCACCTCTGGAGCCCCATCTATGTTGCTGTGGGGAGCCTTCAGTCCACACACTTCAAATCAGGCAATGTTTTTTGGTCCTGATGCAACTCCAGATCAGACAGCTGACTTTATGAACCCCAGCTGTTTAGTACAGACCCAGATGCCTGGCTTCAGCCACAGGCTTTCCCACTTGGGCAGATTAACTGGTATAGATTAGTCGTTGGTGTTAATATTCACGCCTATCTAAACCATTCAAACATGCAGCTTTCCAGAAGACAAAAGAAAAAGAGAACAATTGAAATTTCCTTTCAGATTACTGGGGTCTAAAAATTGTATAATGCCACTGTTTATACCCTTCTCACTTACCAATGGTCACTTCTTTATCTTGCTATGTGCAAGTTGTTGGGGACATAAATCCAGAAATTGCCTACACTAAAGTCCAGGCACTTCTCCTTGTTCTGCATTCAGTCCAATTTTTGTCATGTTAAATCAGAGGATGAATTCAGACAGGTTGTTTGATCCCCACCACATGGTTGACACCCACTGAGTACCTCAGAGAAGCTTTCTGAAGGTACTGTCCCCAGTGTGCTGGCACAGTTGCCATTTGAGTAGCTGGATCGTGCTTTTTCCTATTTTTGTGTTTTTAACTCTCAAAGTGTGAATATTAATTTTTCATTTAATCCACCTTAGAAAAAAATACTGTGGTCGTTGTCGTTTATTTCTAGGTGGTAAGACAGGCCTTGCAAGAGAGATGCACAGGCTTCTCCAATGGAGGTGGTGCTTCCATGAAAGGATATTGATATGAATCTATGATGATTTTCTTGGTGTGGTGTATTAGTTGTGCATAGCTGGGGGCAAAGAGGAACAGCAATTTAGGGAACAACAAGGAGGTTGAAACAAATGCCCCAGGGTGACAGATGAGGAGACTGTTGCTTAAGTAACTTTCACATCAGCATGAGGAAGAACTTCTTTATATTGAGGTTGACAAAGCACTGGAACAGGCTGCCCAGAGAGGTTTTGGAGTCTCCCTCTATGGAGACATTCAAAACCCACCTGGATGTGTTCCTGTGTAACCTGCTGTAGGTGGCCCTGCCTTGGCAGAGGGTTGGACCAGATCATCTCCAGAGGTCCCTTCTGATCCTAATGATTCTCTGGTTCTGTGAAGTGTGTAAGTAAGTCAAACAGGAGGAAAAAGTTGGGAGAGTGAAAGCTTGGAATCAGCGGTCTAAATGAGAGACCTCAAGGTATGGATAAGGTCACTGAATGAACAAGGCAATGCAGATGAAAATGTCAATTCATGGAGTGCATGATTTGATTGCTCTGAAAAGTGGTTGAAGTCTGATTCTACCACAGCCGTTAGCTTAATTCGCTGCATTCTTGAAACTGGAAAGGGAAGTAGGAGAAATGACCCGATGTCGAGAAGCAGCAGAAGTGGGGATAGCTGCAGCACTGCAGTAAAGCCACAGCACAGCTCAGGCAAAGATGGCGGGCGAGGGCCTGAGGGTAAGTGCAGTTCTTGGGCAAAGGGGCACAGACACTTTCACCCAACAGGCTCATCCAAGGCTGCACAGCTCTCCCATACCATGACCACCTTGTGCACAGATGTCCAGGCCCCTGTCTGGGGCTTGCAGTCAGGGCCCCTGCTCTCGAAAGCCAGGAAGCTCAGTGAAGTGCCTGCATCCTCAAATCAATACTCTGAGAAAATGCTAATTTTTTCTCTCCTCTATTTCAAAAGATAAGAGGCAAATCAGAAAGCCTCATATTTAGAAAGATAACAGTCTACATAACTGATATTAAACATTTCCTACTTGAAACAGAGCAAGTAAATTGAGTGCTGATACAAGGGTGACTATATTTTCATGTGCCAAGAAAATATGGGCACCATATGACAGAACTGCCAGTACAAGCAGAAGATTGTGAAAAGCCAACCTAGAAAGCATAGTTCAAGGATGTTACATAAAGCACTAGTCTATAAATCCTGTATCCTTGACTGATCTAGTTGTCTCATTTTGCCAGCACTGTGCTATTATTACACATTTAATGATAGCTTCTTGTAAGTTCCTTATGAATCATATCCACGCACACCTGCTTAGTTATTCCTGCCAGATCTCAAAACATTATTGACAAAAGCAGAATTGATCTTTTCTCGTGGACGTATGTTTTTCTCTTAGCTCTGAGCTTCTGCAACAAGAGAAAGGGGCAGAAGCGAAGTGAAATGTATTGAAGCTGGGGTGACAAACTGCTTTTTCCTAAAATCTGTCAGCTTCCAATCAACACAAAGAGTTTTGTCTTCTAGTTACTTTCTATAGGTCTTGGGAAAATCTGGAGTTTTTCAGGAGAAAGGTTTTAATGATCTCAGAAGCATGCAGTGAAATCAGATCACAACATACTCTTCAGGCTGTTTTGACTCATCTCTGTCTTTGTGTTCCAGTAACATCAATGGCAAGTGGGTTTAGTTCTTAGAGGTCTGTGATTATCAGAAAACCAAAGCATCTGTACTAATTGCAAAGTTAGTGCAGTGGTGACTCTCAGTTACTGAAAAGGCAGTATTTAGTAAATATTTAAATTTTAAATATTTAAATAAATATTTAAATTTTAAATATTTAAAATTTAAAAGGCTCAATGTTAGACACTGAGCAGAAGGAACCTGCTTTCTTCTGCAAGAACTTAAGGAGGAAAAGCTCTTTTCTCCTGCAAGAACTTAAGGAGGAAAGTTCTGGCCTTTCAAAAACCAGACTTTTGTTGCATTCTTAGAAGCTATGTGTCTGACTTTCGGCTCATATTCTGTTATTTGAAGGGTATTTCTCCCTCACATTTTACCAACCGGTGAAATCTTTTGTCGGATCTTGACAAGGTGCCTTTTACTTCCTTTGAAATAGTAAATGATGAAGACATCCCTAACTTGCAGAATATTATATCCTGCTGTCTCACACCTCACTGAGACTCCTAAACCTCAGTTGGGAGAAATTTCAAAATCCTCCAACCCATGCCAGACTCTCAATACTTTTTCTTTAGTCTCCCCAGGATGTCATCTTGGCAACTACAAAATTAATGGAAAGGAGTGCACAGAAATGTGTTTGTTTTTATAACCCACCTAAACCTGCCAAAAGATTAGGCAAAGCTATTTTTGTCATGTATTTTTCTGTCATGTATTTGTCTGTCACGTATTTGTCCATGAAATTCATATCCAGGCATATGAAAATAGAGTTGTTACTATATTTAACAGTTTGTGCAATTTCAAGATGAAATATGATTTTGTTTCTCTTGAAATGATTTCAAATACAATGGGCAACTGAGAGAGGAAAATCCAGTGATTGCACCCATGGGCTGGATAGCAGAGTTCTGCCACTTTGGCAGTTTACAGTAATTCAGCAGTGTTTATGACGATAAGAAAGCAATTTGGTGAAAGTGAGGTAAAACAGCTAGTACAGAGCAAGATAAAACTGCAGTTAATTCAACCATCAGGAAACTGACCACTGAAAAATGATCCTGATACGTCATTTTGAGACAGTCCAGGTTGTGATTTTACTCAATCCACTCCTTGTTTAGGTTTCAGTGTTAAAAAGACCATTTGTCAGACTGTCACTCAAACAAACTTAATGCAACAGATACAAAGCAACCATAGTACATTGCTCTGGTGTAGCAAGACACAGAGGCCCTTGCCAGTAAAGTTTTTCTTATACTGTTTGTATTTCATCAACCTTTCCAAAAGATAAAGATGTGATGTTGGTGGGAAACAAAATCCAGTAGCTCAATGGTGTTTATCAACTGCTTAGAGCCAGAATTGTATGAGAAGTCAAACTAAAAGTGAGTAAAGACAATAAACAGAATGATAGATGTACTGGCACCTATTTGCATGTTATTTCAAGTTGTTGACAGGCTGGGATATAGCCTGTGCATACACAAATGTGCTTTTGCCCTCATGTTTTTGCCAGGCATTCTCTTTGCAAGTAGCAGTGTAACTCTGGCGCCTACATTCAACAAAAAAACAGCTCATGATAATGCTGTATACCAGAAAACTGCTTGCAAGCCTTATTACTTTTCATTATGCATCCTCATCAAATAGAGAATATTAATCTCAAAGTTTCTAATAGATTCAGTTATCAAGCAAATTATTCCATTTTAGATGAGGAATTGAATAGTAGACTTACATAAACAGTTCTTTAAAAACAGCCTATCTTCAAAACTCAGTTGTGGGGTTTTTGCACTACACAAGCATCCACACTACCACCACTAAAATTATTTCAACACATTCACTGCTGTGAATGTTTCGAAACATGATTACTAAGTGGCATTTAAAGTGTTCGTTTTGGAATGCAAGAAACTGTATGCAAAAGTCCACTGGTAACAAATCAAAATCTCCTCTCCTTTTCCACCAGCCAAAGACTGGAACTGACAGAGAAATAACTCTCTGTTACTGGAACTGGATATCTGATGTTCTAAGAAGAAAGAAAAACCATGTAGTGATGCCAGGTAATTTTTCAGAAGAGAGGAGGAGGACAGCTAAAACCTGGGCTGTCAAGTTTTTCAAATTTAAGTCAAGTAACTATGGGGCTAATCCAGGTAATATTGGTATTAGTACAAAGGCTCCCTTAAACAGTCTATAGATTAAGGGCTGAACTTTCCCATTACTTCATAAGCACACTCAGAGTTTGAGGTTTCTGCTGCTTGTTATCCCCCATTTTCTAGTAGGAAACGCTGGCTCTGATGATAGAAAAGGTTGCTTTTTTACATTTTTAAGAATATATGCCTTCTTAAACATACTCCTACAAAGCTATTCAGCAATGGACACTCAGCAATGGACTTTCTATTTAAACTTCCTTGGATTCTCAGCTTCTTCTAGACTACATTGACAGTAGTTTATTTTTGTTTTGAAGGCATGGAATGTGGCACAATGGAACAAGCCGTGTCAAAGGTACTATGAAATTCATAGTACTTGAAATGTGAAATCAACTCGGTCGATTTCTAGTAATGATATTTTTCATTTAGGATGATCTGAATGAGAACTGTTGAAGGAGTACAAAACCACAAGCCAAGGTTCCTTTTGAAATCCCAGCTTTAACATCAGCTGCTCAGTGGAAAGCATGTGTTACACTGCAATTAATTTTGCTTAAATTTTTATGTCTAAATATCCAAGTGACATTTGTCAGCAGGGCTTCCTCTGCAGCATCATAACACAGATGGTAGGCTAGGCAAAAGTAAATGCTGTTTGGAAGTGCTTTGAGACCTATGGAAGCTGCATGAGCTCACTGCTGTGAGAGTGAAGCCTTACTAACCTGAGACAGGTGGCTTCAACACTTACTTCAGGTTAGAAACATCTCTTGACATGATGAAACCTGCCTCTTGAGGTGTAGCAGTGCTGCTGTTGTGAGTAATAACACCTGGAGATGGTCTGTAAAATTTAGGACAGGTCCACATTTAAAGCTTTTAATGATATCTCAATATTCTTTAGTGGTATGAACTTATTTTTGAACAGCACTTAACCTGGCGAAAGTCCTAATGTAAACAAAAATTGCCTGGCATAAAAAGAGGGAGGTTGTTGTTGTTTCTTTTTGTTTTACTCAGGAAACAAGTGTAGGATGTTTGGGCACCCCTTCCAAGTGTCTTTTCAGTGCAGGAGGTAGTAGCACATTCATTGATGTAATGGGAAACCCAGCAGCATTAGAATGATGCCTGGAGGAAATATTGCTCTGGGCCACGGGGTAGGGAAATGACTATACTTAGCAATGCCGGGGTAGACTCTCTCTTACACAGGATTTCCTTGGCCTCATACCCTCTTGACACCCTTCAGATCACAGTATCTTTCTTGCTCCATGAAATTGCAACTAAGATGCATCTGGGCAGTGGTTTCTAAATCAGAGCAGGATGCTGTCACTCTGTTTTGCACCCTGGTTGAATGCCTAGCAAGAGAGGACTGCTAAGACTCATGACTGGAAGTGTCATGACTGCAGGGGTTTTGACAGGCCTGCTGCATAAACACACTTCACCTGACGTATCCTAAATGGAATAAAGTTGTCATTACCTTTTTGCACAAAGAAACACACAAAATCATTTTAGCCTACAGCCAAGAGTTTTAAATGTAGAAGTGGGCAAGCTGCACCAGCCCGCCTTCTGTAGAGTGGGACTTCCTTTTGGTTTTAGCATCTCCATCTCCCTTCTGTGCGTGAGACTACTTTACTTCAAAGAGGCACTGTGATCACTACTTTGTTATTGAATGCTTGCAAGGTTAAATGTAATGTGTGAGAGAGATGTAGTGTGACCTGACACACGTGTAGCTTGGTTATACAGAATGGGCCTATCTGTGTTCATCTGTAAAGGACAAGAATCCTTCAATATTAGAAATTGCTTGCTATGAATTATGATTTTAATTATTTTTATAAAACAGTTCTAGAGTAATATGGAAAGTATAACCTCCCTGTGTTCTCTGGTTCTGCTTAGTCCTGACACATCAAAGCAGCAGCCACAGGGAGACATCTGTCACTAGTTAATGTCATGGTTATGGAGGTAGAACCTCCTCTTCTGTTTGGGCCAATGTGGTCAGCCCTTTGATGGATGTGTTCAGCCTTCATCCAGTTTGATCACCCCGTGCAGCCCCTTGTTCAGATCTGCGTGTGAACAAGAATGTCCTGACCTGAGATCCTTTTTAATACAGCAGGGATCCATGATATAAACCATCAAAGGAAACCTTTGATCTTTTGACTATCTCTTAGTCATCTGCTGCACAATGCAAATAATAATGAAAACAAAGCTAAGGAGCAGAGCAGCTACATTAAAGAATCAGGCTTGTTGCCGGCAACGAAGCTAATCACTGAGGTTTTATCCTATGTCAGACTTAAAAAAGAAAGAGGGGGGAGGGAGAAGAAGAAAGAGAAAAAAAGCTGTGCTCAACAGAGAAGCCTCTTTACTAAACTGAAATTTTCCAGGAACACTAATTATGTTACGTCAGAGGAGTTTATGAGAGACACAAATATGCAGCCCTCTTTACAGCAGAATTTAACAAATAATCATAATTCCAGTGTATTTGCTGTTTCTTCTTTGGTCTAATTTGCATCAGAAATATGTATGAACATCACAATTTGAGTATCATTCAGTATCGAATTCAGTTAGTAGTACCAGAGTCTTCACTGCCTTTTATCTAGTTTTTTTTTTCTCTCCCTTTCCTTCCCCCCCTCTCCCCCCCCCCCCAATAAGAAATCCTTTAGGATGGGAAGCATGTTAATTCAGAAAGTAAATATATCATTTTAGGAAAATAATATCTGAAAAGTGTGAATCTCTTCTCTGTGTTCTCATTTAATTTTATAGCATTTTCAAAGACCCCTAAAACCTCAAACAAATGTGTGTGACAGTTGGAGCCCGAAGAAGTGTGTGCGTTCATGTGCACGTATGTCTGCACGTGCGCATGTTTTTCTGTCTGCGTGGGCTTTTGTGAATAAACTGAAGGATTCTTTCAAGTTCCGATGCCAAGCATGTCTGTTTATATACCTTCTTTCTCTTATATTCCTCTTGCACGTAATCATTTAACCTAGGTGAAACTTTGATCTGCTAAAAATCCTTGAAGTTTTAAATAATTTATTTAGTAAATGAGCAGAAACAGCCTAGAAACTCCCATAATTTCCCCTTTCTGTGTGCTGTCAGTATCTCTCAGCTCTGCTCAAACTGTCAAACCGTCTTAGGCTAAAAATGTTACACAACTTCTACACCCTATTTGTGATGCCAAAATGGGTCACTCTTCTGCCAAGATAACCAAGCTGACACAATGGGCCAAATAAATAAGATATAGCTGTCAGGCCAAATAATCTCCATCACACTTGTGTTGGTCTATGGAAGCTTAGCTGCAATACTTGAACCTCTGTAAGAAGAAAAATCTTGCAGGTAAGGAGGCCAAATTAATTCAGAATATTAACTTCAGTGGACAGATATTATGACAGTGATGTTAAGTTCACAATCTTAATTTCAGTTATTTTGAGCACTAAAAGTTTGGGAAGAATCTAAACCTTTGCTAAATACTGAAGTTAAGGGGGAGTATGAGGAATTCTGGGGGCAGAGAACTTTGTAATATAATGGAGGCTGGAAGGCTCCAAGGATAAACTGTGATATGGGAACAAAAACACATTAAGGTTGATGCAAAGAAACTTTCAAACAAGGACAAAAGTAGGGTGGTGCAGGCAGATTCACATCAGAGGAAAGAAAATATCCTTTGGGGGAGGAAAAAATGCTGCAGGTCATTATGAAAAGGAAAAAATGCTGACTTTTCTTGAATGAAACTTTAACAACCTCTATGAGCAGAGGTATCAAATGATCAATAGATTTGGCCAGGAGGAGAGCAACAGTAGGCAGGCACCCTTGACGAGGTGTAAAGCCAACAGGTAAACAAAAGCCTGCCTGCAGTTTTCAAGTTTATCTGGAGACACCATATCCCCACATGTTTCCATCCTAAATCAAACTTCTTCCATAAAAGGCCTACTCCATATGAAAATATGTTATCAGCACTAATCTAACCTGATGTTGCCTAGTTTCTTTAGAGAAATTCTTATGCCTACACAGGTGGTGTAAGTCAGTTTAGTTTGCTCAGCCTATGTAGCTGCAGTTTCACATCAGGCAGCAGTGGTCCCTCAAACTGGCCTCCAAAAAGGACTGCTAGGCTTCATCCTTCAACCAAAAGGATGGGGGATCCCTGGAGAATGGGAGTTATGAAGAAGGAAGACGTAGGAGAAAGAAGTTGTTAAAAATATCCAGGGCTCTCTCACAACCGGGAAGTAGTATGTTAGAGAGGAAAGGAAACAGTTAGAAAAAGCAGCTCTAAACCTTTGATTCATAAGACCTTTCCTTCATAAGACCTTTCCTGAAACTCAAAAGAAGACAACAAGTGAGGGACACTACGTACTATTTTCTGCTCTGTTTTAGACAAGAGATTCAGCACAGCAAAAATAACAAGCACTATGGATACAAAGAATAGGTATTTGCTATTTCATAAGTCACTGCTGATGCATGTTAGCATCAGAATAAACTAGCCTTTTTACCTGCTAATTATTCACAGACAAGCCCAGACTAGCCCTGTGTAAGGGTTAGCAGCTATCATGAAAAAATAGCCTGGTAGATGTCATTTCTAAAAGGTGTCCCCTTTAAATTACTGTTTTTCTTTCTTAGAGGATACGAAGGAGACTGTTAAGTGCACATAGAATAATTCCTGGATTTGCTCGATTTCTTTGTGCAGTCATGATAGGAGGGACATGAGCAGGTTTACTTTCACAGAGGGATGAACCTGGGCAGACAGTGAAACTGCAGGTGCTTTGAATTTTTATGGTGGTCCATCCCACAGAAGCCAGAGCAGTAGAGAGGGGTTGATAACACCATCATTTTTCTTAACTGTAGCTGAGGTGGGAGACCTTCAAAAGACTTGTAGCAGTGTTGAACCCTCAGACTGTATCAAGAGGACTTTAGGTTGATTTCATTTTCATATATGCATCCTTTCCTGATTTTCTTTTCCTGTCATTTGTTAGCACTGTAGTTTTTAAGTAGTTATTGGCAAGGGAGTAGAATTTTTACTTAAAGATGTCATTGGTGTATTTAAAAGGAAAAACTAAAGATATTTTAAAAGACCTGCTAGTATAACAAAAGGATTTTTCATTTTTATTAACATCCATGAGGGTGGTTTTGTGGTTTTATTTTGTCACTTGTTCCTTTCTTTTTGAACTTGGACTAAGAGATTTTTTGTTGTGTTTACATTTACTACCTATTGTGTCACTTTGCTTTCATTTCTCTGTGCATTTTTAACAAATCACCATCTGTACAATCGATGGAAAATCCCATTTTTACAGAGTTTAATTTTAAAGTCATTTTTTCAGTTGTGTTGCAACACAAAGATAGCTCCTGTCCCAGGGAGCTTCCAGTGAAAGACTTAAAATACAGCCACTAACTAAACAGACTGAATCTCTCACAAAAATAAAACATTGGTTCTCAGAAATAACATATAGAACTCTTTAATATGAAAAATTGCGAATCTTCAACTGACCACATATCCTGCAGGAGTAATTATGTCATTTCAGAAGAAAATAAAACAGCCATGTTTTGTCAAATATAAGACATTTCACACACTATCAATTTTGCAGATATAAATACCTAGGCGCATACACAAAGTCTGTGATCACCAGTGGCAAATTGCCAAGTGAGGACAGATTCATTAAACATTAGAAGTATCAGGCACCCACCCAAACCCATAAACTAAAATTTTAAACCTGGAACATTATGCCACTGCCTACAAGTTAAATATGTTTGGAGACATTTTTATGCAGCCTAATTAGAACTGAATGGAAATCCCGGTTAATGGATGATGTAGCTCTTCCTTAGCGTAGTTTTCTTGGCTAAAATCAGTCTTAAAAGAGTCATATTCCTTTCTGCAGCTTGTTGCAGCTAAAAGAAGCTGGTGGTAAATTGGGTCCAGAAATCGTTAGGAAACTGCTACAACTGGATGGTTAAAAAAAAAACCCAGTCTGTTTAGGTTAGCGGGACTGCTAGTAAACCTTTGTAATCTGCAAGCAGAATGAGTGAGTTCTCAATGAATATTCTCAATAGCGGTGACTAATCTTCTTTGAAACTAGCTCCTGTCACCAGATGAAATTGTCAGCAGGCTTCTGCAGCTACTGTCTGAACAGCCAGTCTCTGTTTACAGTTTTAAAAAGCTACGTGCATCTCAGCAACCAGATACAATCGAACTTGGAGTTTAAACAGCACGGCAAGCCCAAGCCTCTTTTTCTCATCTTGCTCACCCACAGCAGCTACTAGGAAAGACCTTTGTGCACTGGACACAGCAAAATTTGAAACACGAGCTGCTTAATTTGCCATCTAAGGAAATATTGTGCTGTTTGGTCTGTAATCTTAATTGCATAGAGGAATTAAAAGATGAAAAGTAATAATGGTCTGTTGCACTCTAGTAGCATTCAGTTCAACTGTGCTCAGGCATTATCTATAATGTACTTGGTATTTCATCCAGCTCCAGATTTCTTACTCATCCTCAGCTACTGCTTTGAGGGGTGCCATTTCATAAGGAGCTTGCAAAGGGTTGCTCTCAGTTGTGGTCTTTTTCTGCTTGTAATGGGGGAATTGATATAACTGACAAAGATTCCCTAGTGTTGTGTCAAATGACTTCTTAATTTTGAAACTGCAGAAATATACACTTTTTTCATTTTTTTTTTTTAATAAAATTCAATCTGAATGTTAGGTTCTTTCCAAAACATCTCACTGCCCTAAACTTTAAGGCTTAAAAAAAAAATAAATCTGGTCTCCATAACTTTGAAATATTATACAGAATATTCTTTGTAATATTCTTTTCTGTACCACTGTGTTTCTTCACATGCAAACAATGAGTTTCACAAGATTTCTTCTTGTTTATAGCTAGCAGGTAAGTAGGCACTTATGCAAACCAGAGCATAGGCAGTGATAGGAATAAAGTTAGACCTGTCATGATTCAGTAATAGTTAGCAGTTTCTACATGGTTCCTGTTCCCTAAATCACACCAGTTCCCAGAGGAAGGTCCCTACTCCTGACCAGTGGTAGTGAAGTAGCTAGATGTGGTGCCAGTATAAGATGCTGGATAACAGCATGTAGCTTTTGCACCAGCACTGGTGCTCATTCTAGGACTAAACCCCGGTGCCTCTTTTTTTTCCGTTCCTTTCTGCTGATAAGCCTGAACTTTAACTGAGCGAGTGCTATGTAGTTATTAATATTTTAGAAGTTACAACTGGTCTGAGCAATTCAGCAGTGAGTGAAGTGCTCTTTTGGTCAAGGGAACCACAAAGGAGAATGACAGCTGTAAAGTAATGAATTTGCAGCAATTAGTTTCTCATCTTGATCCCATCTTCAGAGATAATGATGAAAGGCAGTGGAGGTAGAGGGCACAGGATGAATAATTGATTGTAAAGCATATTCATGAGTAAGAAACAGCAACAAAAAATCTCCACTGACTGTTGCAAAGATCCTGCAGGGAATGCTGATTGTGGATCATTTCTGTGAATGACTGGATATTAGTGCCTTTCATGGTAAATTAAGATTGGGTTACTTGGCATTAACTCTGTTTGAAGTTCAAACAAAAGATAAAGGTCCCTTCAAAAATAACACAAGGAATTATTTTTCTTTTCATGTTTTGTTTTGTTTTATCAAATTAATAATGCTCATGTACTCCCCTTTCACCCTGTGGCTAAGATTCATAAGTGTGTATATGCATAAATGAGAGATACAGGCTCTCAGAATTTACCACAAAAATTAAAACAGGAAGGCAGATGGCAGTCTTTTATTCCATCTGTATTTCACTTAATCAGCTACTCTTATCAGAACTGCTGCTTTAGAAATCAGTGGTTCTTATTTGTTCTTTGCAAGCTAGAGACACACAAGCTGCTCTTTTGTGCACGTTCTGCTGGCTAACACATATGCAATACCTATCTATACGTAAGAAAAGTAAAAGAAATCGAAATTACCTAAAACATTTAGCATATATTAGCTAGGCTTCACAGAAATACTTTGCCTAAAGATAGACAAGTCTGGGGCCTTAATTTTCCTCTATTTGTGCTATTGTAAAGGAAAATGTCAGTGGAGTCACCCTCATGTAGGGAGAGAGGAACCAAATCTCTTTTGCATGAATTGCTAAAGTCTTAAATTAAATGAAGCTTGGGGAGGAGCAGTACTTATGTATCCCTTCTTACCAGTCTGGTAGCTGGCTACAAAAAGAAAAGAGAGAAAGAGAAAAAAAGAAAAAGAAAAAAGAATGGCTGGCAGGCTGGACACTGTCACAGTGGATTTGTGGAGTTAATTTACCTATTTTGCAGGCATGTATTTTAATAAGATTTAATGAGCTGCTGAAAAGAGGAGTGCTGCTTTTTTTCGACTGATGGCAGTAAGTTGAAAACAAGCGGCTTTTTAGAATGACGTTAACTAGCACTTTAAAAGTTAATAGAGCTCCTGTGAATCTGTGTTGGCAGCACCTGGAAGAAGCAGGTGGGAATTCCACTGAGATAAATCGCAAGCTGGGAGCAGAACAAAATAATAGAGTCTTATTTGCAAGACCTGGATACGGCATCAGTCCTTCTGGCAAAACCTTTTTCAGAATCAGTAGAAGTCTTCTCTGCAGTGAAAAATAAAGTATTTTGAAGAAAATCTGGGACTAGCAAAATTTTATATTATTTCAAATGCAGACAGTTCTTTTAGAATAGTATTTTTTAAATTGTGTAGGAAAACTTAAAATCATAAGTGTGATAGGCGAAGAAACATGTAAATTAACCACAGGAAATATCCTTGTTCCACAACAACTGGAGCTCCGTGGCCCCAGGTGCTAGATGTGGCAAGGGATAATGGGTTTAAACTTCAACAGGGAAAGTTTAGGGTAGATACAAGGAAGAAGTTCTGTACTTTGAGGGTGGTGAGGCACTGGAACAAGTTGCCCACAGAAGTGGTGAATGCTCCATTCCTGGCAGTTTTCAAGCCTAGGTTGGACAGAGTATTGAGCTACATGGTCTAGTGTGAGGTGTCCCTGCTCATGGCAGGGGTGTTGGAACTGGATGATCTTAAGGTCCTTTGTAACCCAAACCAGTCTATGATTCTATGATAATGAGATTTTCAGGATCCTATGATTTTTCTGCATATGGCAATCAAGAGAAAGCAAGCAAGTGCATAAGTAAGGTGTCTATATTCAGACCTGAAATAGCTGCATACTTACCCCCCACCAGTGGCAGGGGGAAATGAACATAACTGTCTGCTGAGGGCTGAATTTTGGCCTCCTGCTTGCAATGCAAAACCAGCAAAAAGGTAAAAACTGCTTTAATGTCCTGTGTTCCTTCTGAGACTTGTTTTGCAATGTGCTGAAGCACAAAGGCTCTGCTTTTCTGGTTTGGCTGAGCTCTTTATAGGGCAGCATCCACAGGGAGTGATGGCAGCAGTGGTGTTTTTCAGTCCCCTGTGTTAACACAACCAGACTGATGCCAGCTGCTACACCCTGGACATTCCAGAGGATAAGTAGTCAAGGACTTTGTCCTTCAGGTTATTATCAACATGGCAAAGGAAATGTGGCCTGGAGATGTCTGTGAAAGGGTGGCTGGAAATCCAATGCTTACATTAGCAATTTTGGCCATGGAGAAGAATATGTTTCTTGAATTTGCAGGTAACAAGTTGGGACAGCAAGTGTGCTGAAGACAGGATTAGAATATAAATTAACCGTATAGAAATGAGGTGAAAATACAGGATACATTTCAACAACAAGATGTCCCAGAAACTACGTTTAACAGTAGTCAGCTATAGGCATGAGGAATGGGAATGAATTTACAAGTCTACAATTCTGCAGAATAAAGCTTGCAAGTGGTATACTGGGTCCAGGCTGAACACAATGCCAGCAATATCATGGTTTTCAACATAGGCAAGTGCCAGCCTGGGATATGTAACCAAGAGTAGAGATTGATTGACATGTGAAATAATTCTTTCATTCTATTTCTTCTGACACTCAAAAATTTTTAGATCATGGTTTGAGCTGTATTGGAGAAAGCAAAGGAGAGCAGAGGTTATGATCAAAGGTTTTAGATAAATAGCCTGCAAAAATTATGACTCATCTCTGGTAATTTAGTCTGAAAAAGGGAAGACTGAAGGAGGAGCATGATGCCATAAGTATATAGGAGACAGTTAAAGGGAGGAAAAGGCTGCCCTGTTCTCCATTTGCATGTGTGATAAGATAAACTGGAGCCAGTAATATGCAGCTAAAATACTCTTCACTTTCTAATGGCAGCGAAGAAGAAGACCTGGACTAGGGTACATGGAAGGCTGTAGAGGTCTTAAAGAATAGACTTGATAAACAGGTATCAGAAAGAACAGGGATGCAGCCGATCTGTCTTAGGTAAGGGATGACCTCTGTGGCCCTTCCAGTGGGTTATGGTCTGCGCTTCACAGCCTGCTGCCAACAGCTTGGAGGGGCTGTTACAGAGCACAGCCCTGCTCCAGCACTTGCCAGTCCTATAAGGGCTGATAGAGAATTACTTGGCAGGAGAACCTATGTCATCAGGCAGGTTGTGGCTTCTCTGAGCTGCCAGGAAATGGATGGGAGTCAGCCTAAAATGCCGGTAATGTAACAAAGAGGCTGAAAGTAGAAGAATTCAGACGACTGTAGGGTGAGATGCCAGATCCAGATGTTGGGCAAAGCTTTGCTCTGTCTCTTTCAGTTTGCCTTATCTTCATCTTCTTTCAGTTTGCTTTCTCTGCCTTTTTTATCCCTTAAGAGAAATTAATTTTGACTGGTTTTGTGAACAAAGAAAGATCAGTGGCTTGTGGTTTTCATAACGCATCATTTTGTGGTATGTCTTTGTCTTCACATCACAAATTCCAGTAGATAAGAGAACTGAATAGATATTTCATGTAAAAAAAAGTGCCACAGAAAAGAGCTAATTAGCTGGATTGATACAAGTTGTTCTGTGACCCATGAAAATATGTTGGTCATAATGCTGTTCTTGATAAACTCCATACAAACTCATTCAGACATGCTGTCGATCTAGGAAAAGAAAACATGGAAAGCAGAGAAAAGCACTGAAGGTTATACTGAAAGAGAAGTCAGAAGATTTTTGTCTTAAAGCTGTCCCACAAAGTGTAACTCAGTTCTCCTGAAAGCTGCTGACGGCACTATGGCTGAAGTGGGTAAATAGCCTCCCAGAGTTATGAAACTGCAGTGGTGTGATTTGTTCTACAGAGGGTGGAGTAAGAATGAGGGCAAGGCTTTAGGTATGGTTTTTAGATGGTGCACTTAAGGTCATGGACCGACTGGCTCCAGTCAGATTATTGCCCTTATGTCTGCAGACAAGCCTCTTAATAGTATACTCCGCCTTTACAAACTGCACAGAGGAAAAACAGTCCATCTCCAGGATAATGTATAAGATTCAGCTATTCCCTCACCAGAGAGGACTCAGGATTTTGGTCTCAGACTATAAGTCTTTATTGAGGTCACAGAAATGAGGACTTTTCTGTATTTGAAAGGTGAAGAGTGGAAGTACGTTTTTAGAAGAAAGAAGAAGCACGTGTAAAGGCTCCCTTAAGAACATCTGCAGTCTGCCTGCAGTTTTGTATATTCCCCTTCATCTAGCAACCAGCAAAGTCAGTCTATGCACAACATTTCCATACTGGAAATCTCCTTTTAAGGCCAGGCAATGTGCTCTCCTGTAGTTCCTATTTTCCTACTCCTGTGAAGTCAGGCTCTGAGGCAGGGAGGGAGCAGTGACAAACTGTGCTCCCATGGAAAGCTTCTGGTGGACTGCCTCTCTGTGACACCCACTGCAGAGTTGAAACTTACTGCTGACAAGAGCCTCTCCTGGGGAAATGAAATGCCTTAAAGAAGCAAGTGTCCCAAATCTGAAAGCAAGCAAAATCTTCTCCCTTTATTATCTCAAGCAGAGAGTGTGTCTGGACAATGGGAGTCCTGTCCATGCTCCTGTCCATCTTCTCAGAGACATATCTCTGACTCCAGCAGAGTTGGGCTCAGATTTTCCTCTACAGTTTGACAGATCCCATAAGCGTGGTAGGCTAATTGTAACCACAAGACTTCTTCAACCTTCTTGACTGCTGAATGATATCCCCCCATCTCATTTCTATGCAAAACATTATTTTACTGTGTGTTTTGAAGTAACTTGAGTAGGTTGGTGATGTCTTGAGATTGTAACAGTTTAGGGGTCCTGCTTCTGTTGTCAGGGCAGCAGACAGAGTAACATCACATGCCAATAATAAGTGTAGTTTCTGGGTATCATTTGCTTTGAAACATTTGTTTGCACATTCATTTATACAAGTACACACAGAAAAATCTCTTAATCTCTTTAAAACATTTTTACTAGAGCTTCCCTTGTTTGTTTCAGCAAAAAGAAAAAAATTGTTGAGGAAAAACTTATGAGCAGATAAAATAGAGTGGGAATGAAATTCTCAAACTTTTCTTTCTGTGATATCTACTAGAGTTTTGTCTCCCATAAGGTTTCTCAATCTGCTTTTAGATCCACAGTCTCTATAAAGCATTTAATATTACAAAGTTGGTTGTATCAGGGGCAATAAAAAGGATTAAAAATAAAGCCCTTTATAAATACTGGATTCCAGTTTTAAGGTGTTTCTCAGTATGTAGAGGAGTTTCTCTCCTGCCTAGGCAGTGAAGTTCAACAGAAAGTAAGGCCAGACATCTGACATATGAAGGTATATGAAGGTATATGAAGGGGGCCTATAGGGATGCTGGGGAGGGACTCTTCGTTAGGGACTGTAGTGACAGGACAAGGGGTAATGGGTTA
>JBCJKH010012278.1:40777-59690 GCA_039877255.1 Loriculus beryllinus
CCATTACTTTTATAATTTCATGCATTTTTGTAAAAAAGCAAGCAATTCCACCGACTGTGTTTTGATCATAACCCCTATTCTAACCATAGTAAGACCACATTTGGGTTATTCCTTCAATTAAATGTTTGATGTACTGCACTAGATGTTCTTGATTCTTCATTTCAAGATAAGTCCTGTCCATCCTGTACAAAATTCCATGTTTACTTCCCATTGACTTACCTATCACTATCATCTGCCTGCATGCTGTTTCTTATTGTTATGCTTTGTCCATCTCTCTTGTCCTTTCAGCTACTATAATACCCTTTATCGTCTGCTCTGTGGACTAGGACCAGGCATGGAGAACACATCTATTTCCTCCAGCTTTTGCTCACTGAGTTATAATATAAAGCTTTTCCATTGTCACAGATGGTCAATTCCTCTTTCCTGTCCTCCTTTCCTGTGCAATCTTATAAGAGATCTGAAAAAAGGTTATTTTTTTGTCTCTCATAATTCTAAGAATAGTCCATCCATCTGAGCCTGTGAAAAAGGGAAGTAGGTAGGAGTGTAATTGAATGAGCATAAGTTATTATTTTAAACAAACTCCTTTGAAATGAATTATATTGTTTGTAGACAAGTTGTTTAGATAATTTTACAAATCCGTAGTGGCTGCTGGTTCTGTATAAAGTGTTATGTAGTTTGGTTTGGGCTTTTTATTGTTTTGAAAAGTCCTTCACTTACTTAAACTACTGTTAAATAATTTGAGGCATGGACAGCTAAACAAGCTGCCACGTGTGCGCAACAGTTACTGTCCTGCTGCAAGTTCACACCTGAAGTTGCTGTCTTAACTCTTACTGTAATACTGGACATTTCAATGCACATCCTGGTAGGATATCGAATAGTCTTGGACTCTGGGGAGCTATAGGAATACAGCTAGATAAATATTTATAATACTTTTAAAATGGAATTACGTAGCATGTTGTGTAACTATCATTGGTGTCTCATTGAGATGTACCTTAATATTCTAATACAGGGTTTTGACAGATTGTTTCATGAGTAAAATGGTAACAAGCTCATTTGGAGACTTGGGAAAATTTTAGAATCAAATCTCTTTGCCCTGTGCTTCCTTGGATACATAAGGCCTGTGATTCTCACTTAAAACTGTATGTCTTCTGGCAACTGTTGCGGATGGAACCTATTACATTTTAACAAAATCCCTGTATTACACATAAAAGACACAGTGGCCTTTGAGAGATTTCAGAGATCACAATCATTGCCCAGAATTCAGAATCAGCTTTGCTTCATTATTTGTAGTTATAACAGGACTTAAATTTTCCAGGATTTAATTCTCTGTTAATAACCAAAAATCCAAACCTGCTTAGCAGCAGCTGGGTCCAAAGGAAACTTGAACTATTAGACTGAATACTACTCAAACAGAAATCAGTACTTCTGCAATGGCCAGATTATAAAGTACTTCAGCAGCAAGCCTCAGTTCTGGCCACAAAGATGTCTTGGATTATACTAGCAGAGTGCATAAAGATAGAACAGCTGACTTCACTAGTCACAGTACGTTTATTTTTATGGGTATTCATAATATTTTTCATGATTAACACTGCATGTCATTCACACGGAACTTAATTGTCCTTTGTGGCCACTGTACAAGCTCCATACATTTTGAGTTATGAGCCTGCCATGATGTTTACTAACCTCTGGTCTGCTTTGTCAGTTTTACACAGGAAGGGTGAAGTGAGAAGGAAGGTGACATTTCTGAAACCATTCATCTGTTCAGTGGGTAGTTTTTATAGCTGCTTTACCAAGCCCAGAGAGCTCATTGCAGCCAGAAAGATGGCAAATTCATTCTCCTCAGGGTGGCCTAGAGCCAGCAGAGATGTCCTTTATCATCCATCCACCCATGGTTTTCTAACCTAGAAAAGGTGGGACAGATAGAAGGAACGGGCAGCTGAGGGCTGCTGCCAGCTACAACCAGCTGAAGCCAAATGTGGCCAAATGTGGCCATGCAAGGCCCGAAGTAGAGCTAAAGCTGCGCTGCAAGGCTGCCCAGCATCAGGAAAAGCTGTCAGCAAGAAATAATCCAGCTGGGCAGCCACTTGGCCATACAAACACAGGGCTGGAGCAGCTGGAGCTGCATATGCTGAGTGACTTGAGGGTTGACAGCATCAAAGCTTTCAGTATGTGAAAAGCTTGTTTCTCTCTCTGTTTCTGATCCAAAAGTTGCAAATTCATGTGGGTTTTTTCACTACAAATCTAGCTAGGAGTCTTTACTGAATGGAGGCCAAAGAGACTCTCAAGTATTTTCAGTAGTTATATAAACCAGAATATTATGGATAAGTGGCTAGAAGTGAGATCAGTCCATTCCATATGAGGTACCTGTTTCTACTCGGTTCAGTTAACCAAGTACTAAATTAAAAAATAAAACAAAAAAACTCTGACAAGCAAAAATAAAGCCTCACCTTATGTAGTGCAGATTGTGTGAGTAAAAGTCATCCAGCAGACACTGGACACTGACAGAACAACCCAGAATTCAGTTTTGAACTTACTGCTTAAAATGCCAAGAAAGCCCTGCAGGAGAAAGAGGGAGATCTTTCTTCAGTCTGTATATATATTGGAAGTGAAGGGCTGATATGGGGCTTTTAAGTTATTTGCTCAGAATGGGATTCTGTCTAAAAATGTTAGAAAAAGAAAACAATGAAACTATAAAACAGCATATTCAAAACTGATAAAAGAAAATGCTTTTCCACAGGGTGTGTAATTAGACTACAGCATTCATGGCTGCAGGAGGCTACTGAGGTGAGAATTTAGCACTATTCAAAGAAGGGTTTAGCAGATATATGTGGTTAATCATAATTTCTGTAGACAGAACTAAGAAGTGAAATAACAGAAAACCCATTTGCCTTCTGCAACATTTCTGCAGGTTTCCTCGGACAACTTTGGTGCTGACAAGTGTTAAAGACAGACTAGGAGCTGTAAAATTTCTAAGGACCAGTCTGTAAAGTGGACTTTACAAGGAAACCCCAAATACACTGTCTTGTACATGTGGAGAAGGAAGGATCAAGTCCACCTGAGTTGTGATTAATGACGTACAGCAAAGAAAGAAATCATATCTGAGCTAAATCATAAACTTTATTTAGAATATATTTCTGTTTGGATACTCTATGGTGACAAAGGGGTTGTGTTTAGAGGCAAAAGCACAGATTAGAGGGAGGAGGTGGCTCCATCAGCATGAGTGTCTTCCTTAGCCGTGAGTCACACCACCACTTTTCAAAGGTGGTGAAAAGCCTGGAAGCAGCAATCCGCTGCTTGACTGTCAGGTATCACAGTACTTCATAGGTTTGGACACACATAGGTTTGAATTCCACCAGCTTTGCCTTCCCATTCTGCTGTCTTCCCTGCTCCCATTCTTCACATATAGTTTTAAAGTGTTTCTGGTAAAATCACCTTGCTTTGGACCTAATCATGCAAACTTTTGCCAGTGGGCATAATGGTCTTCCGAGTTAAATGTTTACTGTACAGGCTGCAGAGTTGGGGGCTGAATCCTAGGCTTGACCATGCACAATAAGCTTCAGAAGTGCTCCACAAGTGTGCAGCAGCCTTGCCTACATGATAGGACCTCAAAGGCCTGACAGCTCTTGGTTTACTGGGAGGGGGCTAGAAAGGCTTTTTTCTTCCTTTTTTGCCAGTTAGCTTCTCCCTTCTGCTCCCCATGTGCTTCACACTATTCACCCACAGCACTATGTCTTTCCCCCAGCACTTTCATCCTATACGCCAGATGCACGGTGCCAGAATGAAGCATCAGAGCTGGTGGGAACCACATATACCTCTCCTCAGCTGCAACCCCAACCCAGGCTACCCCATATCTACCTCCTGTCTGCCTGTTGCTTAGATTGAGGTTTTGCACTGCTCTGGGCCTTGTTCTTTCTCCTTTTGTCTGGAAGGGATCATCAGCTGTCCTACAACCAAGAATACTTGGGAGGGAAGAGTTTTCTTACTGTGGATAAGGCTGAATGTTACCTGGCCCTGTGCTAGTTCATGTGAGATAACAGTGAGCTGTACAGTATGGGGAGACTCTGGACATAAAGTGGTTTAGACAAGCTGCTATAAAGTCAGAAGAGTAGCTTCACTGGAAAAAAGGAGTCAATGCAATAGAACATCCCAAGAACAGAACATGAGATTTTTATGTTTTATAGTCCAAAGTAGCCCTGTGTCACAGCTACAGGACTTTTAGGAAACTACAACTTTCTTTTATTTCTTTCTTTTTTTAACCTTGCTTGAGTATTGTGGCCAATAGATTTCAACTAGCTTCTTTTACTGCTCCCATCAGTTGGGAGGATATTTAATTTTGCTGAAATGTGAATGGTAATTCGGTAGGAATAAAAAGTCAAAGTAAAGCAAAGGCTTTTCAGCCTCTGGCACATCAGCCGTGCTTTATTGACTCAAGGGGTCTCTACATTCAGCTATCAAAATCTTACAATGGCTATTATGATATTTTTTACACAAACAAATAGTGAAGACAGTTTGTAAGGCTTTGGAACATGCATTGAGTCAGCAGGTAGGCTGACATGCACAGCCTTCTTAAAAGCCTCATTGTGCACCAGAGGGTTTGTGAGTTCTCTAAAGGAAAGGGATGCCTTGAAATTGTCTTCCGCAGATGGTATTAAAAGACTTGATCATAAGTTCACTGCAGTCAGTAGAGAGACTCCTGCTGATTTCAGCATGTCCTGAATCAGCCCTGCTCCCAGTATCAGAAGCCCATTTTGAATGACATCATCCCTCACAATGAAAATGTGATGGATTATATGGGGTGAGCTCAATTCAGCCTATGACTACCTTCAAATATATGGTGTCTCTCACACCATGTCTCAAAACAAAAATCTCTACATGTACAGGCATGCTTCTTGGACCTGATCTATCCCTGTAAAAATAATAGTTTGAAAAACCTTCATGAGCTTTCATTAAAAGAGATTCTCATGTTAAGGGAATGTACACTGGCAACAGCCAAGAAAAGGCAGAGGGGGGAACACAGAGAATGGAGCAGAAGCAGAGAAATAAAAAGATGCTTATAAAAATTGGACAGGAGCATTACTCAGTTTCAAATATCTCCCTTTTCAATCTATAATAAAGTTTTACAATAAAATAGTGCAGTGTTGAAGTTGAAAAATACTTTATATGGCATGAAATTACTATATTTACAACAATATGTATGTCATTACCTTGAACACTATTTTCTTGTGTTTTTACCAATTTATAAGAAAGGCAATAGAGTAATTGACACTCTTGCCAGCTGAAACCAGGTGTGGGAGGGCCATGGGTAATGAGAAAGCATTTGGATTCATTTTGGAGCTACACTACTAACTAAAAGACTACCCTTTAGAAATCTACAATTTCTGAAGGAGAAATATCTTGCCATTATGCTGAAGCCTTTCAATAATCTTGTCTTTGCCCCAAAGAAATATGATTAAACAGTGAATTATAAAGTGAATGACTATTACTGAGAAATCTTTTTCTGCAAGACTGCAAAAATTAATAGCATTTCTGCATATACACTTTAGAAAGAACCCTTTTTAAGCAACTTAATGTGCACTATATCATTCGTCAGGGGTTTTTTTCATAGAGCAGAAAAAATATTTAAAATTATTAGAGTGGCCAAAATATTTTTTTTATTATTCCCTTGATTTCTGTGGAATTTTACCAAGAACTGAGTTTTTCTTGGAAAACCCCAAAACTTGATTAGGAGAGATTATAATGACATTAATAATAATAGTATAATGATGCATAAGGAAAACTTCTGATGCTGTTACAACAAAAGCCCCTTCATATCTCTTTGTGAAGAACCTTTAAAATTGGGTGTAAATGGAGCTGTAGTGTGAATGAGAATCAAAATTACTGTTTATAATACCTCATGTCCCACTTGAGCTTTCTGAGTAACTTTGTGAATTGCCTGGAAACACTGGCTCAGCTGTACAAATAACAGGAAGAGTCATCAGAATAAGACGAATACCAGGGAGACTATTAAGCCAGACACTTGAGAAGAACTTAAGTTTTATTTTTAGTTTTTAGCTGTAAAGTTTTATTTCACAAGCCACTTTCTTTAAACGGGCTTGGCACACCTTTTGCAAATGATGGCTGTGTGCGCAGCCCACCACCTTTTCAGAGCAATGAATGAGGTAGGTATTCAGGGTCTATTTTTAGTAGCCATGCACTCAGAGACAAGAATGTGTTGGGTTTTTTTTACCTTTGGTACATTTGAAGCCTCTTCTTTCATCCCAAAATGTTGGAAGTCAGATTAAATTTGCGTTTATTGTACTGTATTTTGTTGACAAAAGGTATATATTCCTTAAAGTAATGAAGAGTCTAGGTAAAAATGTGAAATAAAGCATTTATAATTTCTTCAGAAATAGTCACTGGACAGTATAAATAGGCCTGTGATCTGTGTTGCACCTTCCTAAAATCCCAAGGGGTTTTTCTGTTCTTGAAACAGCTCTTGTTTTCCCCAGGAAACCATTAACATCTCCCCTTGCTTCAAGTGTTCTCAACATCTTCCCCTCCTATTGCTCCCAGTGCTTCACATCACAGTGGCCACAGTCTCAGTGTAAAAGGCTGGGTGTCACAGTCTACTTCAGAAATGCTAATACCTGTGTTGGATTTCCTCACTCTAGACTGGTGCAGACATTTTCCTGAGCATAGCAATTCATCAGTTCCACTGTCTAAATGTACTGACATGGAGGAGTCAGCGAAACACTGAAATGTAGATGTGGTACATGGTAGTAACAGGCACTCTTGCTTGCCTGGGAGAAACACTGGCTCCTCTCCAAGAGCTGGAGAATTTGTACTTAACCTCCAGGAAAAGACCTGCTTGCAACCATTCTCATGTTTCATACAAAGAAGCGGTTCCATATGTTACAAATCTGGCATAGTGCGCTACAGCTCCTAGCATCTCAGTATTATCTTCACATAAACCACTTATCACTTAGATGGGCAAGAAGACCTAGCCTTAACTGTAGTGATGGCAAAAAGTTGCACCACACACACCCTATTCCTGGTTGGTGCCTACTGTGACAGCTTTCAGTGTGATGTGCAGGTCAATTTGGGCTACCCGTGTACGTGGCCATCAAGTTTTGCCATTGTTTGCAACAAGTGGAAATCTCAGCTGCTGTGGCAGCACTACTAATCTTTGAGCCAAGCTTCCAGAACTTGGCCCCTCCTCCACAGTTTGGCTGTAAATTAATTTTTCTATCCCAACCACTAGCCAAGAAGGGCATTGTTCAGGTCTTGAACTTGGTCCCTGGCACAGCTCCCTAGGCTGTGAGAAGGAGAAGTGCGCATTGCTCCTCTCAAGCTTCCTCTGAACTCCAGAATGTTTCCAGATGGATGGAGGGCTGCCACAGTGCAGCATGGAGAGATTGTGTGTGAGAAGAGGACTCAGGAGTCCTCTCCACTACTCCAAAAGACATGGCTGGCTTTAGCTCTGACTGTTCCAGCTTTTTGAGAAGGGCAGCCTTACATGAGTCTTACTTATGGGAGCTTGTTTTATTTGATTTGTAATTTGCCCTGTGTCAAATCAAATAGATGTGTCTTCCAAAGCTGGGTTAGCAGCTCTCTAAAACTTTATAATGATTTGCATGGCAATCATTAGCAAGAGGCTGTGAGTTACTGCACGTGTTCCTTCCTTCTCTGCCTGCTGTGATAAACTTGAGGACTCTACAATTCAAACATGAAGGCTTAGGGAAAGCTGGCTGACCTGTACATGCAGTGGGCAAATTCCAGCCTGCCTTCAGATATTCCCTGTTGTACTTGGATGCATCTAGAACCCTAGGCTTCACATTTGGATCTGCCTGGGCAGCCTCAGGATCCACCATGAATATATGAACACCAAGCTCTCTAAAATACAGCTAATTTAACAGGAATAGCATTTATAGAGTAAAGGGCTTTAGCAGGGTGCTTGCTGAATTTTTATGGAAGCCAGCTAAATCACATTTAATTCATGAGTTCTAAGTTCTCTATAAATTTCCTGTTCTTTATTTCTTTGATGTAACAAAATGGGATAGATCCTCAATTGCTAGTAACTGTTTCCGCTTCACTCACTTTAGTTGAGCTTAAATGGCTTACCTCAGCTGAAAACCTAGCTTGCTGGTCTCTGACTTGTACATGTTTTGCTGAATTTCCTCTTTCCTTTCCACTTCTATGCTTTTTCCTTCTGTACACATTTTTCATCACTCTGTGTCCTTCTCTCTTTCAGTTTTTTAAAACAATCTTCAGCATTTTCTTGTTTTCCCTTCTCATTTTTTTAACTCTTCCCATTGCTCGTGGAGGGAGCCCAAAGTCTCTCTGGTGCATAGAAAAATATCAAGAGAGTTTGATGGAAAAAGGGCTTTATGAATAACATTGTGTATGCAGGTGACATCATTACACAAGAAAACTTGGGTTTATACTTATATCCAGAATCTTGTAAAATCTTGGAAACATAGGATAAAATATTACTTAGTGTGTCATTCAGGGCTAGTGGACAAGGTGATCTGCAGGACATGACTCTCTAGCACATGACTGTGTTCAGATACCCTTATGAACCAGCCACCCAACATTATACCCTCCACTCCTTTGAACATACTTACTCAGTACACCCCATATACCATGGGTTTACTTCTTGAAGTCCCCCTTGATTCAGGTTCAATAGCATGACATAGATAAATGTAAGAAAGCACAAGGCAAATGCAAAAGTAAGATAGACAGACTCTCCCTCTTTCAGGCTCTCAAAGCCTTAATCTGAATTGGAGAAAATACCTAAGTATGCATGCAATCTTACTTGCTTGAGAAATCCCACTAAAATCAGTAAAATTAGTTGCACAAGTGAAGTCACACCATGCTGTTTGGCAGCAACAGACAGTGCTGGTGAAGCATCTGACCTTTTAATAAGAAAATCGAAGAATTAAATTGGCAGGAAGGTGATGGCTGAGAATTCTGACCTGTTAAAAAACCATAATATTTCACCTAATGATTCCAGGGAAGACGCTGCTTGTATGTTTTCTTCCTAAAATTTTTACACAGCTAAAACAAACAAGGCTAAAATCAACCAGATATTGCTTTAATCCTTGTATTTGCTTGCAATTCTTGTCCATTTGTATTTGTTAAACTGTGGAGCTTGGACTGGCTTTTGTACAGTGATGCTTTTGCCCTGATGGAATAAACACAAAAAACCAAAACTATCATTTTTGCCTCCTCTCTGACAGTAAATTAATTCCATGTCTGATCCTGGTTACTCAGTTGTTTCCTAGTCAGGAAAGTCAGGGCTCAAGAGAGCTGCCCTAGTGTCATGGCTTGTTCTGAGCATTGGTTTTCCCCATGCTTTTACTTCTCATCTTGAAATGACATTACACTCAACACTTCTCAGCATCACATGCCCAAAGTCTCTGCATGCCCTCATAAACCTTTATAAAAGCAACTGCAACAGTGGCCATACAAGGCAGTATTTTGCCTTTTTATTTTTCTCTTTAGCTTTCCTCAGAAGCTGAAAGGAAGAATGAAAAAGTAGAGCGATCTTGCAATGGCAGAGTTTTATTTCCTACATTCCCATTGCTGATCCTTTCTGTCGTATCCTGGGCTCTGCTGATCGCCATATCTGGACTTAAGATACAATTTTCCCCCAGATCAGATTGGCAGAAGCTTCTGGCTGATGTTTTGTTCTTGCTCTTGATTTTCTTGTTTTGCTGGTTTTGATCTGGGGTTACTCCCCTCTTTCTACATGACAGGGATGGGTTTGTCTGTTGATATCAGCTGGACTTCTCTCAACACTTTTTCTTTGAGACTGCAGAGGTCTTGAGCAACGATAGCTTTTCATCTTTCCTGTTTTCCATCTGTGGCACATAGTTTAATCCCCTGTGTACTTAAAGTGCTGTGGTCTCACTTTTGTCTTTGAGCTTAATATACTGGTGTCCGGGTGAAACTTAATGGGCTGTGCTACACACAAGGTCAGAGTAGATGATCTAGTTGTCCCTCCTGGCCTCCAACTTTATGAAGCCTGCCTAACTGATATTATGCCATAAATCAGGAGAAACAAATGAAATGAGAGACCACAGTCTCCTACACAAACACACCTGCTGACCATAAAAACTGGGGAGAACAGGGTTGAGTGATGAAGGAATACAACAGGTTTTACACAGTGGTTGCCAGTTCACATCCAGCTGTGGATGACTGAAAGGTTTTACTGACTGGAGGGCTTGTAGCAGCCTATGTGGAATGAGTTTGGTGGTCTCCATCAATTTCTTCGTAGGTGTAAAAAACTCAACACCCTTTTGATAGCTCCCATAAACTGGCAGAGGATCTACATTTTAGAAGTTTTGTTCATATCAGTCTAGGGGTACGTTGGCTAAACAGTTATTTTCCTTATGTCGTCAACTGGTTTGAGGGGCAAACAAAGGTGTTAGGTTTTCAGAAGTACTAGCTTCCCAGGAACCACAAATGCTTACTGAAGTGTGCTGAGCCACAATGTCATACAGAGAACACAATAAACAGACACTCCAAAGCACCATGTCATGTTGCCTTCAAGTTCTTAATTCCTTTTGGTTTGAATATAGAAAACATTCACAATGAAAAATAGCCTCATGGACATTGTTTTCCTGAAAAATGCTGATAAATAATATATAATAATATATAATAATTAATAACAATAATAATAATAATAATAATAATAATAATAATAATAATAATAATAAATTGAAACAAGCCCACAACAATTATTTTACTTTTCAGGCTGACTTAAAAGTTTAGAAGTCCCACAGTCAATTTCCCATCAGGAATAAAGTAGAGCTGTGCTTATGCTTCTGCCCTGGAGCAGTCAGCTAGTCCATGCAACTTATTTAAGAGTCTGAAGTAACTATAAAAACAGAGTCCCTCACTTTCCAGTTGACATTCATAGGGCATACGTAGTCACCAAGATAATTCATCTATCCCACATCTTATCTCTAGCTTTTTCACGGGACCCAAGAGCCCCTAACTTTTTACATACCCAGCAAGGCATTGCAGGGTCCATGGGAATGCTGACAGGCCTCCAGCCCATTCCCTGGATATTTCCAAGCACATTTAAGAGTAAAAGTTGACAGAATAAACTGTTCTGGAGGTAACGACCGGTTTTGACTCTTCTGTTTCCTTAGGATTCTTTGGAAGAAATGGAAACGCTGAACATGTCTCTAGAAACAGACAGACATAGGTGTGAATATCTTGATACACCTGGCAAGCTGGGTGAAGGAGCTTCTGAAGAGGCCTTCACCTACAGTTAAAAGAAGCTCTGAGGCCAAAATGCTTAGTCAATCAGGTTGGTCCACACATCTAGTGAACAGGTCATTTTCAGGGATACAAATATATTATAATTAAGTTGTCAACATGCAACCACAGCTATCCTTATTTCTTAGTTCAGGAGCTCATCCTCCAACATTCTGCCTGAACCAAAATCCCCAAGGGGAATTTCTGGATGGTGGTGTTTTCCCAGAGCAGCTTCAAATAAATTTCAGTAGAGTAGCCGTCCCCTATCTGTGATAATAGGCTATTACCATTTAGTATTTCAGATTTGGAAAAGGCCACTTCCTAATTTGCTAAAACTTGTGTAACCTTGGACAGGAAGAATGATCTGAACAGACCTGTGTGGTCCATGAACAAAAGCAGTTCCACAAAATAGAATCATAGAATTGTTCGGGTTGGAAAGGACCTTAAGATCATCTAGTTCTACCCCCCCTGCCATTAATTACATTAATTAATTGTTCTTATCAATCACTCTGTGAATCACAGAGATAACATAGAAGCTGAATGCAGCAACACTTCAATCTATGGCCAAGTGTGTCCTCAGCAGAAGTTTAATTCTTCAGGCTCATAAGTGGTTTCAGCTATGTATTGCACAGCCCCAAGACTGCACAGTTTGCCTCAGAAAGACTTCAGAGGGCATGTGGGTAGAAGCAGATAACTGCGTTCTGTCAAACCTCTCTTTCCCCTACTCCTGATGGTTCTGCCTCTGAACCTGCATCATTGCTCGGGCATTCACTGGCAGCACGAACGCAGAGTGCACAATAGGTAGTTCAGCCCTGGCACGCTGCAGCTGTGCGTATGTGGCCCGCAGGTGCTCAGCTTTATGTCAGCTCACCAGCCAGCTGCAGCCAAATCTGCCTATTGTCTCTCAGCACGGCTAGCGAGGGTCAGGAGAGAAGCGTGTCCTTGGCAGTTGCTGCCCCAGGGAGGGGAAGGGACTAATTCTGCCATTAATCCTCACCAACCGGCTCACCCCTCGGAGCAGCCTAACCCCCTGCCCGTGCAGCAGTGCTGGAACAAGAGAGGCTTTGCGACCCACGGTGCTTTTGCGCCTGTCTCGGGTGGTAGGTGATGACTTTATGGGCACAGGTGCCATTGTGGTGCCGAGCGTTTCCCCACAGAACACCTGCTGCAGGACCCTGACGGCCCCGTGATATATATGCAAACATGAATCTCATTGACCAAGGGTTGAACTCCAGTAAAAATCCATTTATGGCCCTCTTTGTGACCATTGCCATGAATCCAGATTTCTTTCGCCTCTTTTTTTTCCTTTTGCTCTGACAAACAGATCCTAAACAGCAAAACAAATGCTTCTCTCTCCTCCTGAATCCCATCTTCCAGCTCATGCAGTGTGAAAACCACACTGAGGGAAACCATAAAGTGTCAGTTTAACAGGCCTGTATTTGAGAAGAGCATATTGTGGCAATAGGCACTGGCAACATGCATTGGAAAGAGCTCATAAAGTCTAAATGTAAACTTGAGACAGGGAAAAACAATTTAAAAATCAACATTTCTAGTACACCTGAATTTCCACTTTCATCCCTAATACTCACCGCAAGCCTCATTTAAGCTAGGAGACAAATAGATTTTCTTCTCTCTTTTTCTTTTTTATTAAAAGAACAAATCATAAGGAAAAAAAAATTTGTAAACTAGTTTTTCAAAACAGTTTGACTGATTTTCAAACCCCAGTCACCTATTACTTCATTCTTCTAATTAGAACCAAATGAACTTTGCTAGCCCTTCTTCATGTAAGAATTAAAGTGTTAATGAAATTAGGAGAAATGTCAAATGCTGCTACCAGTAAGATGGCTTTGTTGTTATATATATCTTCCCCCATCAAAACATGTTTTATAAAGACACCAAAGTTCCCACAGTTTTTGATGGGTTTTTTGTCTCCACGCAATGCTACTTATCTGTGGGTTATAGTTCTTACTTGCAGTACAAACTCTGCTGTGGAAAGCACACTGTTCTTGCTGGCTGTATCCATGAATAAATAGGCAGGCACACACTTGTAAAGCCACTATGACAAGTTAATGCGCAAACAACCCTCAGGCTTGCACCTCCCATTTCCAAAACGAGCAGTACTTGCTTATTTTCACTGTTCACATGCAGATGATTCCATAGTATTCAGAGTTCTTTATGTCTACTTAGCCTTTTCTCTCAGTTCTTTTGGGACTTAAAAAATTGCACTTTGTAAGACAGTGTGATGCACTCTTCTGTCAGAGTAGAGATGCTTCCTTTGTTATGTTCATTTTATGAGAGGACAGTTTGTGAGCATTTCCAGTGTGAACTGGCTGCTTGTGAAAAGTTAACAGCTTGAAAACTGAATTCATCTCCTTATTTACAGAACTGGTCAAACAGATGCAGTGTCAGCAAAGATAACAAGGTCTGTACAAGTGTCTGACCAAGGAGAGTTTCCTATGGATGACAATTTCACAGGGACTGTTGCCAAAGGCATTTATTTCATGAACTTACTTTCTTTTCAAGCACCCTAGCACTCCTGTGTATGCACGGAATACGTGCTCCAAGAATTCACTCTTAAATTCCTTATAGTAAACTCCGCTTAAAAATTCGTATCTTAAGGGGGTTTATGGCAGCATGGGAACTTAGTGTTTCATATGGCAGTGCTGTTACTTGCTGCTTGTAAAGCACGGTGAAGAGAAGTCAGCGAAGGCACAGGTACTGTGGAGGGAATTGCACCTCTGTAAGCCTTTCTGCTGAAATATTCCCCAGTTCTGTGCTGGAGAAAGGATGCAGCCATTGTGCCCATACAGTAACCTGCAGGCTGGGGTTGCAGCCAGAGCAGAGGATTGAATTCGTTGCGTACCCACCCCTGTCTCCTCAAATCCAGAGGACTGCAGGGCTGGGCAGTAACAAAATGGGTGCAGTGAAACAATTTTTCAGCGGAAAATGCTTTGCTTGACAAAACACTGACTTATCATAAACATGATCTTTTCTTGGAATTTATCACTGGCGGCAGCTTTAATAGGGAATATTTTGCCAAGTCCAAGGAAAGATTTCTGCTTATAAGAGCACTATCTGCCTCAGAAGGGGTGGCACAGGCATCTCTGGGTTACTCCCTGTGCAGCAGGAGCCTTGTGCCAGGGGAGGGTGAAACTGGTGCAGCATTTCACCGAGGTGTGGAAGGCTCACATTCAAGTTCTTGCTCTAAAGAAGATGTGATTTCTTTTACAAAGGAGAACTTTTACCATCTGCATTACTATCACTAAACAAAAAAGTTATTAAGAATTCTTAACAATGAATATAATAAGTGAGTGTATAACTGATTCAACAGAGGAGTTTTGCATAGTGTTTGCATTTTGACAGCTCTGAAAAATCCAGAGCTCGGACATATCAATAATTTCTTCACATCCTTTAATTTGTAGTTCCCAGGAACTGCAAAGGAGGCTCAATACCAATGCGAAGTCAGGCTGCCATTTTGGACAATGAATTAATGTAATCTGTATTTAGGATGGTGTATGTGTATAGTAATATGTACGTGTATAATGCTTTAAACAACACAAGGAGTCAGTAAGGTGGATGCAGTTGTCTAAAATGTAATCTAGAGATGTGATTGTAGAATTTCAGCTAACTTTAAGCTAGATTTGTGACCTCATCCCAGAACCGGTGACTCTTCCTTTAGCATGCTTTTGCAGTTGATGCTCCCTGAACTTTGTGCCGCTGCTACTCCACTTGCATCTTTGAGGTGGGCAGCATTAAGGATAGCTTGGATGTGTTTGTACCTGTGGTGATATCTCTGATTGCAGTGGGAGCATGCCAACAGGGCAGTTCCTGGTCTGAGAGCTCACAGCCTGTTACAAAGGTGTGGAATATTACCAACATCTAAGGTCAGAAAAGAGAAGAAAATATTTTTGGTGTTGTGTGACAGCCTTTCTCCTGTATTGCTGCTGAGTGTGACCCTGGACAAATGTCTTCTGACAGCTTCCTCATCTTGTCCGTCTGTACAGTGAGAGTGAAAGTACCTTCCCCCAGAGCAACCACAATCTTTAATTTGTACAGTGTAAAAAACACCATCCCAGAACTATCTGAGTATAAGAGATTGCACCGATGGGTTAATTACGTGTGCCATTGGGTGACCCAGGAGTACAGTATCTCAGCGACAGTGAGGAAGGAATGAAGATTGCCAGTGCTTTTCCAAGCAGATCTTAACCCAGGGAGGCTTACTGAAACCTCGCTCTAGTGTTTTGGCCTTTCCTTAGCTCTGGTTTGGATTCATTTACTTGAAACATCTCTAAATTATGTAGGACCTTCTGCAACTCAATATTTTTTCTATGCTATCACTTTAATTATTACAATGGGTTGCCGGTTTGCCATGTAGTGACTAATTCTAATAAGTTGATCAGAGGCTGGTTAGAATTGCCTCTGGGTGCCAGATCTCGAGTCCAGCAGCAACCCTGAGTTACTTCTTTGCTCGGTTTTGCACCCTGAATGTAGCATAACAAGACGCAGCAAAGAAATGCAAGAGGAGCTCTACCATCCTATATCACCCCAGGGTCCTCAGTAGCTGTAGTTATCAGGAAATTATGTCAGTGTGTGTACTAGATACCTAAGTTATTTTGGCACCTTTAAAAACTAAACAAATAAAATAAAACAACTGTGAAAATACCTTTAAGAATTTTGCCTTGGGTGAAGGCCAACATGAAGTCAGTTGGCAGAGTCAGAAGGTCCCAGGGTGATTGCTCTTGCCATGGGATTGCTCTTCACAAAGTCTGTTGGCACCATATGGCTCCTGTGTTTGACAGATAGTAAATCCAACCACAAACAAAGTTTTGGAGAAATTAAAACTGTTCATGAATCCACCTAAATTTAGGAATCTTTCCCAGCAAAAAGTAATGAGGGAAGGGTTTTGATATTATCAAGAAAAAGCAATTCAACATGTTTAAAAATGGAAATGTGTTGCTTATGGAAAGCTGAAATGTTATGTTTTATTAATCCTGAAATGAAACTTTCTCTTACTCCAAGATGACCTTTGGAAAAAAAGTCAGTCCATATTTCATTACAAGCGAGGAAAGAAGGGCTTTAAAGGGGTAAACAACCCAAACCAAAATGACCCATTTCAAGTTAACCCAAAAGAAAACTTTAAAGCTCCTGTATATCATTATAAAATTCATAAACTCAATATCTTGCAGATTGCACTCCCCACCTCAGGTTGCTCCCTGTGGTATACCTACAGATATCTCCAGGGTGTTTTTCAAGACCCTTCTACCTTCCCTTGCACAGCTTCCTTCACAAATCCAGTTCTTCATTCACCACCCCACCAGCAATCCTGTGCTGACATTCAGTTTGTTCAGTTATGTATTTAAAAGCAGAGCAAGCTGCCAGTTTGCTGGAGCTCTTTGAAGAGACCCACAGACAGAGGCTGCTACTGAATCTACTCCCTGGGGATGCTGCAAGTCAGCGGACTTCGTTGTTAAGCTGCTGGGAGGTTCAAATGAGGCTACCCATGGAAAAAGGATGAAAAAAAAAGAAAAGAGAAAGGAAGAAAGAAAGTTAGTTAGATCAGAACTGAGGCTGCGTAAAGTCAGACTGGAAACACTTCAGACAACTCCTGGAAAGTAAACAAAGAAAAAAGAAGAGAAAAAAGATAAAGGGAGAGTCCCACTGTTGGAAGCTATACCTGGGGCACTCAGCCACGGTCCTGATGGATGTGTGCAGATCATACTGTAGGCTGATTACCTGGCATAAAAAAGATACTGAACTGTTCAGGTGTTTCCCACTGAGAGACAGACACAGGAGGCCAGCAACACTCAACTGTTGCATGAAGTGCATTTTCCTGAGGGCAGGGGAGTGTCGGGGTGCAAAGCTTTAGCAGTACCAGGGAGGCCTGTGATCTTTGAATGCGCTCTGTCTACAGGCATGGAAAATTACTGCTCAGTGAGGACATGGAATAGTGGAGAAGCAGCCCAAGAAACCCAGCAAACATGGTGGTTCTGTTCCTGTGTGGCTTTGTTGAGATTTTGTGCAAAGCCTGAACACCCTGGTAAATGGAAGAGCTATTGCTATGTGCAAATGCTACTCGTCTGCTATGTATGCTCATGGCTCTAAAGGGTTCTTGGACCAGGTTATTCCTCATAATGCTGCTATTATAATTTTAAATGTCACCAACACTGGCTTGGAAGCAAAATGCATCCATTAAGAACCATTCATAAAAATCGATGTATATGGATCATGAAAGTAATATTTCAGCTGCAGGCTAAAATTTCCCTGATAAACTACGTCTCTAAAAATAGCACTTCTTTCCACCATATCGTATTATAAAAACTAAGACTGCAGTTCCACAGGAACTGCTCTTTAGCCCTATTTCTGCCTAGCTATCTCCATCAGAACAGGAGCTCAGTGTTTAAAAACAGCAATATGCAGTAGCAATTGTTATATAGTCTTCCTGGGTCATTGCTCGTCTGTGAAAATGTGGCCTATTCAGAGAGAGAGAAATCTGAAAAAAAAAAGAAATGAAACCTACTTATTATGTTGGGTTTTGGTTTTTTTTGGGGTTTTTTTTGCTTTTAATTCAGGAGCTTCTTTGTGGCAGGACCAATCCCAGCTTTAGCTCCTGTGAAAACTTCGTATCTAGCATTAACAGATCTCCTGTTATTGATGGGAAGTCTGCCAAAAAGGAGGAAGGTAGTCTTCTTGTGGGGAAGTCAGTCCCTCATGGCTGTAGCAGAGAAGGTGTTCCAGAAGTCCCAAGAAGAGCTGTCAATGATAGGATGGAGGCTTAGAGGGGAACAAAGGGAATGAAACATCAGGATGGTGTGTATCCAGGTGCCCTGTGTTATGAAGCTGATAAATAGGTCTGCCTTGTCATAAACTGATCTTTCAGTGGTGTTTGGCTTCCTTCCTAGATAATACAAGGAGTTTCAGAAAAAAAACAAAGCCAACATTGAAACCAACAGCAAGGTGCTTAGCTAATAGTGAAACTGGCTGTTATCACTGTTACGGGTATTTGATCATGAAGTAAAACTTTTGATATCACAGAGATAGAATCAAAGAATCACAATACACTTTGGGTTGGAAGGGACCTTCAAAGATCACCTAATACAACCCACCTGCCATGGGCAGGGACATAATCTATTAGATTGGGCTGCTTAAAGCCCAGAATAAACCTGGCCTTGAACCAGGATGCCCTATTATGTGGATGCCCATAATGGGGTATCCACAACTTCTCTGGGAAACCTGTGCCAAAGCTTCACCACCCTCATCATCCTTATGTCTAATCTAAACCTGCCCTTTTTCAGTTTAAAACCATTGTCCCTTTTCCTATCACTACAGGCCCTGGTAAAATGTCTTTCTCCATCTCTCTTATAAGCCTTCTTTATATATTGAAAAGCCACACTGAGGTCTCCCAACTCTCTCAGCCTGTCTTCATAGGAGAGGTGCTCCAGCCCTCTTAGCATCTCTCTAGCCCTCCTCTGGACTAACAGCTTTACATCCTTCTTGTGTTGCAGGCCATCCTAATCAGTGTCTTCTGTACCAGGCTAATGGTTGACCACTACAACAATTCAGTCACTGGCTGGACCTAGTATATAGTGTGTGTGTAGGTGTGTGTACATATGTATGCATAAGATGACAATGGCCCTGTGATATTATAGCTGGAGTGCCTGACACCTGG
>JBCJKH010012279.1:0-23838 GCA_039877255.1 Loriculus beryllinus
TCGATCTGTTAATTAAGATTAATGTGCTAGCTGATAAGGATGACTCTGCGCCAATTGCTGTTATAAGCCAAGATCCTTCCTGCCTGGAAGGGTGTTCCCAGTAAATGTAGTTTGGCTTGCAGTTGCTGTGACCTGATTCAGAACAGGAAACTTGAGAGCATTATCCCCTCCTCTGACAGCATTTGAACTGTTCTAGAAGAGAGATGATCTCACATAATTATTAATGTCCTCTAATTCTTTATTTGTATGCCATACAGTTTTAGAGTGGTTTTCTGTGTTTTCTGCAAGTTCAATTTTTATTAAAATGTTGAATAAGCAATGCAATAATCCATCATAGCTATTTGGTTTTAATTTTGGAGGAAAGCATGATTAGCCATGAGTTAATAGCTATAGACATCCCTCACATGATTCATAATATCAATATATGAGGCAAGGATGAGATAAACCCTAAACCATGGTACTTTTCTATAGAAGATTTTTTTTTTTTTAAAAAAAGACAAGTAAATAAATTAAATGCCCAGATCTCTACTAGAAACTATTGTCTGGAAAGGGCTTTTGAAAGGATCTTTTAAGATAGGTCTAACAAAGCTAACTCTGATTAGATGGTTCATGGAAGTGAAATCTATATTCTATAATACTGCTAAGGTCACTGGCTCAAGACTAAGGCCAGTGATTCCACAGCTACACAAGTTGGGCAGAACTGACCTCCAAATTCCCAAACCTGCAGCACATAGAGAAACACAGTAGTTTCGAGACACAATGAATTTAGCATCCTAGCAGAAATCATGAAGAAGAATAAATAATTGGAAAATGGTTAATCTTTGATTGTTAAGATACAGTCCATTATGAGAAATTCAGCATGAATTTTTGAAGAAGAATTAATGCCTTATCAACTTGGTAAGTCACTACAAAGAAATGACTAGTTTGCTAGATGAGGAGGAAGCAGTGGATGTTGTTTTTCTGACCTCTTCCAGGCTTTCAACACTCTCTCCCATAACATCCTTGCTGACAAACTGATGAAGTATGGGCTAGATAAATGGACTGGAGAGTGAACTGAAAACCAGCTGAACTTCCAGGGTTCTTAACAGCAACACAATGCCTACCTGGAGGCCAGTCATTAGAGGTGTACTGTAAGGCTTCATACTAGGTCCAATACTCCTTCTTAATGTCTCTTGTTTGGACAATAGGACATAGTGCACCCTCAAAAAGCTTGCATCTGACCCCAAAATGAAGGAGTGTCTCACACACCGACGGCTGTCCCATTATTCAGAGGGGTTTCAGCAGGCTGGAGAAATGCTTTAACAACAATCTTATGAAATTCAACGAAAAGAAGTGCCCAGTTCTTCCCATGGGAGGACTGACCTCGTGCTTCAGTACAGGCTCAGGAGCAACCTGAGTAGTTGCTGAAAAGTAGCTGAAAAGCAGTTTAGCAGAGAAAGACCTATGGGTCTCGGTGAGCACCATACTGAACATGAAATAGGAATGCATCCTTGCAGTAAAGAACACGAGCAGCATCCTGGGTTACATTAAGTAACCAGCAGTTCAAAGGGGGTGACCTTTCCACTCTGCTCAGCACTGGTGAGACTTATGTGGAGGGCTTCTCAGTGTAAGAGACGGGAAGTACTACAGTATGTCCAGAGAAGGTCCACAAAAGTGGCAAAGTGACTGGAATATCGCTTCTATTGGGAAAGGCTGAGAAAGCTGGGACTGCCCATCCAGGAACAGAGGAGGCTCACGGAGATCTTATACATGTGTACAAATGCCTGATGGGGAGAGTAAAGAACATGGAGCCAGGCTCTCCTCAATGGTGTTTGTGGGAACTGGATAACCAAAAAAAGAAGAGGAATAATGACAGTGAATGCAGAACGATTCATTACAGAAGTAACGCCACTTACCATGGCAGGAGCATCTCATCCTGTTCTTCAACAAGCCTTCATTTAATTTTCCCGAAGAAGTACAACCCCAGGCACAAATATATGCAAAAAACCATCCAGACAGAGTCTTGGGAAATTGGCTCTAGGTGGCCCTCCTTGACAGGGAGGGGACTGGACAAGATGACCTCCAGAGTTTCCATCTAACTTCAATTATTCTGTGACTACAGCTATCAAGGTATGTTAGAATGATAGCAGAGTATAAGCAAAACAGGAGTAAGAAATTATTCTGAAGGGATTCAGGAAGGCCCTTTTGACACCCACTGTAACATTATCTTGATGCTTAAAGGTTTCTACAGTTTACTGAATAAATGTGGGTAGATAAGCAAGCTAGCTGTTTATAAACAAGAATGCATATGAGAGATGCAAACAGTAATTTCATTCTTTCCTTCCTACAGAAACAATAGGGATATTATATATTCTCCTGAGACAAATGAATACTGATATTTTCTCAGTACTAAGGATGATTTTGATCTGATTTTATTCTGCTGCTTCTTCCTGCAGAACGTCTCTTTTAGGCTAAAATGTTCAAGAGAATCAGCTGATTGAAACAGCATTTCTATCATACTTTGGTCTTATACAGCCTACACAGACAAGGGAACAGGGAAGAGTTGTTTCATGACACTTTCTTAAGAACTTAAAAATCTGAAGAGAAAGAGCAGAAGGACTAGGTCAAATAGAAAACTTTTTAATGCTCTTTGTAGCCCTGCTGACAGATCCTGCAACCCACAGGAAAATTGCCCATGATTGTCAGTTTTCATGAGGAACCCAAGTACTCATCCTAGCGGGCTGGATACTTTCAATGCAGGGAAGAGGGACCAGTTATCACCTGAGCTATGTTAGCTGCAGATCTCATATCAACACCAGCTGTGAGGGATTCTGCATTCTTCTTAAGGTTATTAAAGCACAATGGTCAAGTGAGTAGAGGGTGTGCACATGGACAACACATCAGTGGATATCAGTGTTGTTCATAATGCAGTGCCATTTTGGTAATAAGATGTCCAAGGCAGAGTAATTAATCTTTACAAGTTTTCAACATCATTTATGAAAACATTGCAGAAGTATGACACAGCCAAAGGCTTCAATGTGTGCCTGTTTCAGGTACTTTAACCAGAAGATAGGCAGCTCCTCAGACACTGCAGATTCTGCCCAATTATTTTCATGTATCAAAAAATTAACTGCTTTGCTGCTCTAAGGGATAACTCAAACATCTACATTGTACTGAGAGTCCAGATATATTGTATCTCAGTCAACAGATACAGGCTTATTTTTGTTATGCAAGAATATTTAGAGGTATCTGACGCAACATTTGGTTTTGCTATTTGCCCTGAAGGAAAATAAATTTATCTAATTTCTTATTCTAACTGACTCATTTCTGCTGCTTTCCTCAACAAAAAGGAGCATAATAGATTAATCTTAATAATAGGAGTCATTGTCTAGATTGGTAGGCTGTGATGGTACATCTTAGTTTGTTGGCAAAGCCAGTGTATCTCAGTGGAGCAGCTGTGTGCACATACATAGCTTATCTTTCTTTGTCTGTGTAGAGCTAGTCTGAACTATGATGTGAAACTCAACTTCAGTCGTTGCCATGTTTGTCATGTTTGGAATAGTGCAAAGACATGACTAACCAAAGTTTTAGTCTTCCACTCTGATCTTCTATCAAATCATCTTCTGTGATGCTAAAAGGCATATATAAAGCATCCATATATAAAGCAATAAAAATCTTTGCTGGATTTTATATGCACACGCAAAATAATAAATATGTATATATATGTTATATATATTTAACAAACATATATGTACATATATGTTTGTACAAAGAATAATCAATACAGAAGGTAAAGAGACACAACACATCCTTATTCCATTTTACCTTGGTTCCCTGCTATTTTGTTATTCTTTGGTTGCCTGGTGACTGCTAAGTTTGAATTAAATCTCTTTCCTTCCCCTGCAACCCTCACTTACTTGACAAGGTGACCAACACGAATATTGGGTTTGTAATTTATGTTTCCAACTCAGAAGCTGTCCCAGTAAAAATAAAGTGTCTTGGCACGGGACAAGAAAATACTGCATTCACAGTAAAGGGCAGTGCCACCCTTCTCATTCCCACCAGGGGTCAATGAAATTCAAATAAATACCATGACTCATTCTTTGCTCTGAGTTTCTTCTTTCAGTAAATCATAAATTGATTTACCAAGTGATGTAGTAAAGAAGGTTTGGAACATAGTGACATACATAAGCAGGTGTACAATGGGAGCTGAGTTTAACAAGTGCTGATTTACTAACATATAGCAATTTAATGTTTTCACTCTTTTTTTTTTCCACAGAAGTGTGTGTTCTTATGTCAATATGTGGTTTTGACACAAGAGAGACTGTGTCCACTAATTTTTTATACATCCTCTGTGTACCCTTTTCACTTTAAAATTAGGATTTATGAGCTGAAAATGAATTGCATACTTCATCTGTACCTTATTTTTTATTTTTATGCAATCCCTACAATACCATCATGGCTTCCTAGTAGAAGGAAGTTTTGTTTTGTGTTTCTATGACTACAGTGCATTTCACTGGATAAGGCAAATTGAAAAGACAAAGGAGTGAACACACTTTCTGTCACTGTTTTAATGTATCAGATGGCTACTGAAGAAAGTGCCACTGGTATATCTTGTGCAGGAACATGGAGACTAAAAAATATTTCAAAAAAGCTGGATTCAAAGTAGTATTTGTGTCTGTGTGCTCAATCTACCACAAACATCAGCTCTCCCTGCTTCAAAGTCAGGGATGGGAGGTGGTAAGGGCAGTGAGGGCGTCTTTTCGTGAACCCAACTATAAGATTCGAATGTGAACAGGAGGTTTTCTTCTTGTTTTATAACCATTTTATAAACTTAAATGCAAATAAATATGCAGTCAATCAACAATGCGGCTGGAAAGGTTGAAAAACCCTAAAGAAAGAATAACCAAAGATTAGTTCAGATTGAAACATCTGTTGACACTAACTGGTGTTCTTCTCAGAGAACTCTCAAGGCTGAAAGAAATAGATGAATGAGCATGGAAACATTGAAAATATGCATTATTGGCTGTCAAATGCCCAAATGTGTTTTAATTGCCCTGATTGGCCTAACCTGGGCCTCTCTGCTAATAAGCCTGGAACTCCGTTTAAGCTGGGGTCCAAGCAAGTAGTTTTGATTAGGTTATACTGTAGGTAGCTGGTCTGCTGGTTCTGGCTTCTGGGTGGTCTTTGCACCTATGTTGCTTCCAGCCCTGTGTCCTGAACAATAGCCAGCCATTGCTTTGTTTTGTCTGGACTTACAGAACTGCCTGCTGCCACCATCCCAGGGTCCTGGCTGAGGTCCTTCCTGCCTTGATCCCTTTGTGGAGCCCTGCTTTCACTGCTTCCTTGCAGCTGACAATACTCAAATCCATTTTCAGCCCCTCCATCTCCTTGAAAAGCATCTCCAGACCCTCCCCTCTCTTCTTCACTGTCACACTGAAACCTGAAGGGTGAGATAAGGTCTAGATAATAAATACAATGGGCATCTGTAATTTCCAGTGGATTGGATGTCCTGGTTTCAGCTAGGATAGAGTTAATTTTCTTCCTAGTTGCTGGTATAATGCCCTGGTTTGTATTGAAGATGAGGATAACGTGGACAATTCAATGATGTTTTGTTTCATAGCAGTGTTTAAGTCAAGGACTCTTCATCTTCTCACCCCATCCCACCAACTAGTAGGCTGGGGATACGAGAAGCTGGGAGGGGACACAACTGTGACAGCTGACCCCAACTGGCCAAATGGGTATTCCATATGCCATCACACTTGGTATATAAACAAGGAGGAAATCTGGCCAGGGGTACTGCTCAGAAACTGGCTTGATATTGGTCGGTGGGTGGTAAGCAGTTGTATTGTTTTGTAGATTCTCATTATGCTATTATTATTATTATTATTATTCCTTCAGCTTCTGTCTTACTAAATTGTCTTTATCTCAGCCCACAAGTTTCCTTTTTTTTCCAAATTCTTTTTCCTGTCCCACTGGAGCAGGGGAGTGAACAAGCAGCTGTGCAGTCTTTGGCTAACTGCTGATTTAAATCACGACAATATATCCTTGCATCATCGAAAACCACGGCTCTATAGCTGAGGTATATGATACAATCTACATTAGCAAAGCAGTAGAGAACTTTTAATTTAACAAGCTTATCCTTCAAGAGAAGGGACACGAATGTTTTGTGATACATCCTATTTCCTTGTGTTCTGCATTTCTTCTTTATAAAGACTGAGGTCTTGGCCTTGATTGTACCTCCGAACTCCCAAAGTTGAGTAAAGATCATGTTCAAACAAGGCAGAAATTATATCGACTACTGGCACACAGAAGAAAATACAGTAAAGAATTCTGGATCTGTAGATCCACTTGATTTGACATTTTTATAAGAAAAAACAAATGCACAGGACATCCTAAAATCCTTCCTATTTAAAAGAATCTGAGTAAAAAATGAAGTACAGTGATAGAAATATTTGACTGGGTATGCACTTTAAAATGAGATTACCATAACACTTGATCAATGCTGTTTGAGTTATACTCCAATTGCAGTACATATACAAACTGTACTGTTTATTGTGCAGTTAAAAAGTCTCATTAGAGAGATGTGTGGATATTCAGTGCCATGTGAGTCTCCTTTTAGCTCCAGGCTAGCTTTATAATCCTATTCTGTACTTTTTTTGAAAGGCTGGAAATCCAGGTACTTACTTCTAACATAATTTAGGACAATTGGATATTAGTGGTCAATTTAATATTTTTTTTTTTTTTTTATTTTTTTTTTAGAAAGTAGCAATTTAATGGTCTTAAATTAGAAAAAGAGAAAAAAAGCTTTTAAGTTCCTAATTTTTAGTACCTATGCCTGTTCAATTATGCTGTTTGTAAAATAGGTTTTTCATGTTCTTTCCTGAAATCATAGAATCAAATTTAATTAATCTAAACTTTGCCACAAGGCTAAGGCCAAGTTCAGACTAACAAATTAATTTGTATTTATTGTTTGCAATACTATTGGTTTCTCCATGACTCATGTTTAACAGGAGTATACAGGTTTCTACCTCTTTTGAAGCAGAGTTTGTTGGCAATTTAAGGATTTTACACATTATGGTGGATGTCATGTCACCTTCTTATCCTCATACTTCCTATGACAAACCTTTTCCAGTGTCAGATGAATCCCCACCTTCTAGGAATCTGGATGAGTTACAACCCTTGTGGACCAGTTTGTAATGGAGGCTTGCAATCACCATTTCCTATAAAGCAATCACTCAAATTTAAGGCCAGGGTGCCTGCAGCTTGGTATAACTTCCCATATTTTACCCTCTGCTGAGAGCAGAGTCAGCTACACAAGTCAGTGAGCTACACAAAGTTATTTCATGACTGATGCAAGTTGCTGATTTTAACTAAATTTTTAGATGAATGGCAGCTGAAGTCCTATAAGTTTCTTGAAAACCAGCAGTCAGGTAAAGAACACTAAGGTGAAATATGCTACGGATTGTGGTTACTGGAGTGTTCACCTGTCTTCTAAATATGGGAAAAAATTTTACTGGACTTCTCAAGTTCTTGGCTACCAGCCACCAGTTTTGCATTAATAAGGAAACTAGGTTTTACTTTCTTTTTCATGGATTTACTTGGTGGTAGTTTCCAGTCGGGTGTTTACCTACAGGTAGGTCTAAGTTCTAAAGAAAATGGCTAAATGTTCATAATACTCTCCTAAGCTTGATCAAGAAAAGAAATGTTTCACTGAGTATTTTTAGATCTATATGTTTTCCATGAAGACTCCTCCCTTCTCTTTCCTACCTCTTTTTTTATACAGTCTTTAGTAACACAGAAAAAGAGATCTGTGGAGGGAGAGACAATTTGGTGAAGTGCAGGGGTCAGAGAATTTTAACTGAGAAGCATTGAGCAAGTGAAGAAAACAGCACAGGGCTAATCACCTTTTCAAGCAAAATTATTTCTCCAAGTTCACCCTCAACCCTTGTTCTCTCAAACTTTGGAACCATATACGCAGCTTTCTCCAAGACCTTCCTCTGATACCTCCAAGGTTAATAGAAACCAAATGTTGCACTATTCCTGGGTAACAGATAGTGCCCGCTGCTGTCAACAACAGAGAATAGTTTGTGCCAGCCTGATATGAGGTTTTTTTGTGAAATATTAATGTCTTCAGACCTGACAGCTACTTTGTTATGTTTACAACTGAATTGAACACAAAACTAAAGCAGAATATGACATTTTTTTTCCTTGGAACCAGTATTTCAGCTTCTTGAGGAACAGTTAGACAAGATGTGTTTCTTATTCTCTGTATTATCCTTATTTAAGTGTCATGGTCAACTGCAAAGTGGTTGTAAGAAACAGAAAGTCCTTCTCCAGTGAGCCTAAGGATAACAGTGTATAAAGTCTCTGGTGTGCTCATCTGCTGCCAGAGCACTTTCCTCTACTTTTATTTATGTACTCCCTCTGGTTTTGTCTGTAATGTTCATACACATGAAATACCTCCTGGAAATAACAATAGACTGTAAAGCTTTAGTAGTTATAGCATTTAGTTATTTAATTAATAGTATATGTATTTATTCTTGGCAATAGATCTAGGGACTTTTCTGCTTTGAAATGCTAAGTAAAACACTTTTTTTTAAAATTATATCAATTTAAATCCTGAATTCAACTATTCTTTTTCTAAGTAAAAAGTAAAACTAAGAGGAAAAAAAGTAAAATTACTTAAGAGAAAAAAATCTACTTTATTCCTGCACACCTTCCCTAGTGCCGCACACACCATGCTCCCCATTTACCACAAAAGCTTTCATTCTACTCTCTGTATGGGTCATCTTCAAACTTTTTTTCCAACTTGTGCTTAAATTTACATGAGAAAATATTTACATATTGTGTGAATTAAAATCAGCAGTGTCCTGGTTAGGTTTTTTTATCATATTACTGGCAGCACTCTAGAATATCTATTCCATAAAATATGTTCGTACATCAAATACATGACCTTTTGCCCATGCACTCCCCAGCCATATCTTTAAGTTAGCTCTAATCTCAACTTCCAAATGTGACAACATTTTAGAAGACATAAAGTTTATGGAATACTCTGTCAAATGCTTCCAGTAGCCAAAGCATTGTATTTGACCAAGAAATTAACAATCGCGTAGACAAAAGTCAAAGCAAAGTTATTTTAGAAAACTGTTCTAATTGGATGTGTTTTTAATAAAAGATTATATTTCTGATTAGGTCTGAAACGAGAAAGGGAAAAGGAGAGTCTGATTCAGGAAGAAATAACATCCTGAAGACTTAAAATGTCTTAAGGAAGTACTTTCTTTTGCCTCCATTGTCTAATAGCTGTACAAATGTGTAATCACCTTATTTATTAAGAAAGATGACATCTAACAATACAGATGGCATTTGCTTTTCTATATGTTGTCTAGAACTTGATTGAAAACTGAGCACTGAGCTTAATTTCGTGCTTTTGAAAGGTAAATTATTTGGAAATGCTAGAAAGTAATGGGACAGAGAGTTAGATCTGTTCTTCACTATATGAAAGCAAGACTGCACCCTACACAGCAGTGTTCTATGTGTCTTTTCTATATCTTTGGAAAAAGTGGATTTGTACTCCAATAATTGAAATTCTTAAATCATAAGAATATTTGAAGTACTTCTCAAAAAGGAAGAAAACTTATTATTGTGTCTTTGTAAGCCAAAAATAGTAGATTTCTAACTAAGTTTTGTGAATTTTATAGAATTTTCTATCTACAGTGAAATTCATTCATCTGATGCCTATAAACATTTTGAATAGAGGCTCTTGTTACCATAAAAATGTCCAATAGAAATCTGGCAATGCTAAACCAGCTGAAATAATTGAAAGTAACTGATATTCTGCAGAAATTATCACAAATATTGGATGTCCCTTGCCATACCTAAGTCGTTTAATACCAAAAAAGGCACTAAATGTTTTCAGTGCTGACAAGTCCCCTTGTTTCCAAATCTCAAGAATAAGCAGCACTACAAATTGACCTTCAAAACAGTCATTGCCATAAACCAGGATTCTACGAATTTTGTCACACCAGTACAGTTCTCAGTGGCCTTGCCTGATAATGTCCAGTGCTAGCGTATAAGACTCATGTGTTAGCATTTTCAGAGGAATTTCCCAGCCTGCCTTGCTGGTATGTATCATAGTTCCATGGAGTGGGGCATTGAGGAGGAGGGGATGGGGAAAAAGCATTCTACAATTTCCTTTCAGCACATTTACAACTATTTTTTCAAGCTCAGCATGTGTGTTTTGGAGGTAGGAGAAGGCAAGGGCACTTGGATTGTTGTCTTAAATGAAATTCCAATCAGTCTAAAGGCTGGCTCTCTAGACAGCCATTAACTTGCAGGTGTGCCGAACTAAAACATGCAACATGTTTAAACAAATGAAAACCAGGCTATGAATGTGCAGCCATGAAATGGTTCTTAATAGGAGGACAAAGAAATATATTTATGCAAACATATTTTGAGGTACACACTTAAAAGAGAAATGACAAGGCTTTTGGCCAAAGCATTTTCAAATCTGGAATGACTACTGTACTTAAATTAACATATATCTGGAGACCTAACTTATGCAGCAGAATCTGACACTCACAGAAACTTTGACTATAAAATTCCTGTAAAGTACCGTGTTTAATACTACTCATTCACAGCATCCGACTGGTGGAACACTCATTTAGAACTGATTTAATATCCTGGCTTTGTTTGTTAGCTAACCCTGAATTTTAATTATTTTGAAAAGATGTTTTTTTCTGAGACTTCAATGAGAGTTCTTAAATTCTTGTATGCATTGCATACTAAGTGGGCTTGGGTGGCCGACACTGAGTACAAACTCAGTCTCAAAATACCTGCACACTTTCAAAAGAACAAAGAGATCCATTAAGAGTACAGAAGCTTTTACTTCTTAGAAGTATATTTCCCAACCTAAGACAACATTACTAGTCCCAGAGGTGGAGTTCAGCCCTGAGATCTCCTGCAGCAATATGCAACACAGCTGGACTACTGCTGAAGATAAGAACAGTTTTTTGCTGAGATAATGCTCATTAGAGGATGTCTTTCTCTTGTTTTTACTTGCCATCTGGTTACAAATGGTTGTATTTTCTCAATGCATGTGTTATTTCAAATATTTGCCAGAAGAATACTGACTCTTATTGCAATATGTTGTTTCTGTCTGCTATCTGATTGAAAGTAATAAACCAAACAGTTTGGTTCAGTTTCCATATTAAATTGGATGTCAATAATCAACACAAGACTTACAGGAATTTGAGAAGAATTTCTTGAAAACTTAACATAAACATTGCTGAAAGTAAGCACATTCCACATGGTGATGAGAGTAGGGATACTGCTTTTCATCTAGAGATGTGTGTGCTGCCTACAATTCTAAGTGAAACTATCCTGACAAAATCACATCCCAACAAAACCATACAAAAACAAAGGTCAACTCCATTTTTCAGATTAGGAAACTGAGATGAATTCTGTGAACAGTACAAGTTCACGCAGCAGAGCCAAGAACTGAACCAGAAACTGAGTTTCAGACAAGTGCCTTAGTCACAGTATATCCATAATCAGAACAGTCTGTTTCAAAGACCTTTGTATTTGTTTCTCTTCTTCACATCAGTCTGCTTGTCATCAAAAATGAAACAAGAAGGAACTAAATGCAAAAGGAAATACTGAGGTGAATTTTTTACAGTAAACTCAGATGTCTTTAATCTGTAATACATAAAAAACTATAACAGCTTATTAGAGGAATAAAATAGTTACGTCAAAAATAACTGATTTTAACCTACAGTGTAAAAATTGGATGTTTTGATGCACTCTTGCCCGTTCTCATATGATGGAAAATGAGGTCAATACAAAGTGTTCTTAAATATCCTTTTGGGTTTTACTACACATCAGCCAACTGACACAGTGGATTTCCTCCCCTACACTATGGTTGACTGGTCTTTTCCCGCAATCAGGAAAAACATTATTTTCCCATCAGACTTTTAAGTAAGCATACATAAGGTTCACATTTACTTTACTAACTACACAAATTTTGGACAAGACTGAATATTCTTAGTCCGTGTGATAGCTGATAGTAAAAGCTTTTGTGGAGACCTTTGTGTTTGCTCCCTAGACAGAAGTTTGGGATGGCATATTATGCACTCAGGAAAGATATTTTTTAAAGCCAGCTCTAAAACCTAGATTTATAATTAGCAAGTAGCAGATGGACATATCATTTTAAAGTAGAATATTTATAATCCCTTGATAATATTCAGCAAAGCTTTAGACAAATGGAAACCTTTTATTTGGTCCGAACATTGAACCAATGAAACACCTTTTCCAGAACAGCATCTATGAGAAGAAGACTCACTGACCTTTTCTTGGCATCTGAGCAATTTGCATTTAGACCCATACTCTGTGGTTAGACTGTGGCTTCAAACCATTGCACACGTGAAAGAGTGGAAGAGTCCGTCATGGAGAAACTTTGCAATAACAGCTCCTGGAGGTAAAAACCTGAGTCTCTGTGTACTGCCCTCAATCACTGATAGCTGTGCACTAGGGTTATGCAGCTTCCTTTCTGGCATGCTAAATCCACAGATTGGAGGAAGTGCTGACCAGTGGTTGGGGCCAGGATGGCCAAAGTCACACTCTGGCTCTACCTGCTGCTGGCTTTATGGCCTTGAGAAAGTGCTTCCCTTTTGCTTAACTTTCATTTTCTCCATGTAGTTCTTGTGTTTTTAGCTTTTGTTGTGATGTTTATGGGATCACTTTTTGAACCAATCCTAAGTAATAGGTTTGGAATTCATAGATCATATAATTGTTTAGGTTGGAAAAGACCTTTAAGATCATCGAGTTCTGCTAGGCTTTTATTAAAGAGGAAATTATGGTCATCAAAATTAAGATTTCCCTTTTGCACATCACATGGCAGAAACCGAGAGTTTATGTTTACTTATCAAAAGCACATTAGAGGTTGCCCAATGAGGCAGAAATTTAATACAGCTCACCATGACCTAACCTAGTTCCTTGGAGAAAATAGAAAAAGAAATACTGCTGGCTTTTGTCTCCTGTCTATTCATCTTCTCTCATCGGACTCATCTGACATGTTTATTTCCCAATCAGTTTGTCCTTTTCAATCTTGATACCACTTTAGAGATTTACTGGGGGCAAGTGACAATAGAGACTAGTTCACTGGTCTGCTTGTCCTACAGCTTTGAGGTACAGTTCTTCCTGTATGTGACAGCAGGAAAGGAGAGTGGGTGGTTCTATGCAGAGAAGAGACTTTTAAGTGTGACCATAATGTGTTTAAGTTTCAATATTTGAACCAATATTTCCTTTTCTTATCAAATTTATCATACAAAAGAACACAAACCACATAAGTATTGGATATGGAGAAAAGGCTAGGGGAAAAAGATAATGCACACAGTAAGTGAGGAAGCATGTGGAATATAGGAGGAAACTAAAACATTATTATGGTATGTCTTAGAAATTAGATCCATTGCTAAAGTGGTCACTGGACACTTCTTCCTATCTAGTTGTATCTAAACAAGCACTAAGAGTAAACAGGCACAAGTGCAAATCTGAAAGACAAAAAGAGTACATCAAAAATTTCTCTTTTCTCACACAGGAATACAACAAGTGAGTGAAAATAAAGACTTGGGAAAAAAAGACAGAGGGTAATCTTCCAAAATCAGAATGTCAGAATTCTGATGCAGAAGCAATAACTTAAGAAGCAGAGTATTAAAATTCTGTTGGTGTTTGACATCACAAACTCACAGAATGGTTGAGATTGGAAGGGACCACTAGAAGGCATCTAGTTCAAGCTTTAGTCCTGCTCAAGTAAGGTCATCTACAGCACATTGCTCAGGACTGTGTCCAGATGGCTTTTGAACATTTCCAGGGAAGAAGACTCCACAACCTTTCTAGGCAACCTATTCCAATTCTCAGTCACCCTCACTGTAAAGTTCTTCATGTTTGGGCGGAGCTTCCTGTGGTTTAGTTTATGCCTGTTGCCTCTCATTTTATCACCTGGCACCACCAAGATGAGCTTGGGCCTATCTTCTTGACACCCTCCCTTGAAATAGATACATACATTGATCAGGTACTCCCTGACCCTTCTCTTTAGGCTGAACAGGCCCAGCTCCCTTAGCTTTTCCTCATAGGAGAGACGTTCCAGATCCTTAGTCATTCTAGTAGCCCTCCTCTGGGCTTGATCCAGGAGCAATAAGTGTCTCTTGAACTAGGGAGCCCAGAACTGGACACACAGTACTCCGGTGAGGCTTCACCAGGGCTGAGTGGAGAGAGATTACCTCTCTCGATTTCCTAGCAGTGCTCTTCCCATTGCAGTCCAGGATACCATGAGTCTTCTTGACTACAAGCATAAATGTCTGGCTTACAGACTTGTTGTTTGCAAGGACTCCCAAGTCCTTCTCCCCAGAGCTACCTTCCAGCATGTCAGCCCCCAGCCTGTACTAGTGCATGCAGCTATTCCTCCCCAGGTGTAAGACCCTGCACTTACCTTTGTTGAATTTCAAAAAGTTCCTCTCTGCCCATCTCTCCAGCCTGTCTAGATCCTTCTGAATGACAGCACAGCATTCTAAGGTGTCCGTCATTCCACTCAGTTTTGTATCATCAGTAAACTTGCTGAGAAGGCATCCTGTCCCTTCTTCCAAGTCATTGATAAGTTAAACAATACTGACTCCAGTATTGACCCTTAGGGGACACCATTAGTTACAAGTCTCCAACTAGACTCTGTGCCATCAACCACAACCCTCTGAGCTCTGCCATTCAGCCAGTTTACAATCCAGCTCACCATCCACTCATCCAGACTGCACTTCCTGAGTTTGCTCACTTCCTGAGGATGTCATGGGAAAGTGTTGAATGATTTGCTGATGTCTAGGTAGGCAACATGCACTGCTCTCCCTTCATCTATCTAGACAGTTGTTCCATCATAGAAAGCAACAAGTCTGATAAAGCACGATGACACGCTGTGCATCTAGGAACTGTTAAATCTGATATGCTTTTTTCATTTCAAGAGCTACAAGGCTTCAACTGGAAAAAAAAACATATCTCATTGTATTTGGCATAATTTCCCATGAAGAAATTCTTGTTAGTCAGAGTAATTTTGATTTCTTAATGTTTCTAGAAAATGTTGGTCAGCTGTTTTGAAAACTTAGCTAGATTATAGTTCCTCACCCATTTTTTCAAAACACAGTGGAAAACTTGTTTGTGCTTTTTATTTCCTCACAGTAAAACTAGGGTAATTTTAAATGGCAGATCCCATGACCCTCTGCTTCTCAAGTGTGTTGTTTCATCCATAGCTTTGCATCCAAATCTTCTGAGTCATTCCAACAGCACAAAATCTTATCATTTTCTAAGTGCTCTTATTAAAAAGTGTTGGAAACTTCATCACAGGTGCTTTCAAGAATAGTCTATACTTACAAAGACATTAAAAATATTTCTTGAAGATGGAAATAGTGGTTTGGTTTTCTAGACTGTGAGGGATTTTAAATGTCTGAGTTTTGTTTACTTATTTTCTCACTGTACCTCTCTTCCTGACAGGCAGAAAAATTAAGGTGAAGGGTAACTTGTTTTCCTGGAGTTGGGATTAAAATAACTGTCAATATTCAAGGAAAGTACCAACATAGTATTTATCCTCTATTAATCTGTTAGCATCAGTAAGAAAGGCAATGTAGTAGAGTGCATTGGCATTATACTTGGACTCAAGATTAATAACTGACTCAGTATGGGTGAAACCATGTATCTGTCTCTGCCTAAAGAGACTCTTTCCATTCATTTCTCTCTGGTGAAGCTGTAACAGCTTTGCAGAGAGGATCCTGGTTCTGACCTTCAGAGTTTGCATGACATTTGAAATACAATTTTTTGCCTGCTTTCAGCTGCCCTTCTTAATATTGGTGAGTGCAGCTACTTTATTCAGCAAAGAAAGCAGTGAAGAAGCATGTACTGGCCTCATCACAGGCCATGGTCACAAGCTTTCCAATTTCACCTTAGCATCAGCTCCTTTCGAACAGTTTTGTAAAATAATGTTGGAAATTGGAAACAGGGGTAAGAGATGGTGATCCGTATTTGTTCTGTGCAATGCCATACTATTTACTGGTACTAATCTTGCACCTGATTGTGATCTTAAGTGTGAACTCTTGCAATTTCAATTATCCATGCAGAAAGGTGAGTTCATTCTGTGTAATGCATTCAATCCTGCAAGGTGTGCATCTTGTTTTGTCAGGGGTACTTTACTCACATTTTTGGAGTTGTTAAAATAATGTTCAAAATTATCTCGAATGAACAATAGGGTTTAAGACACTTCTGTGAGGAACATCCGATCAGGTTGCTGAAGAAAGGTCTATAAACAAGCACAGGTATATTAACAAGGGCAAGACAAGTTTGGTACAGACAGTGCTATCTTGTTTCTTCTAGAGGAGCCTACCAAAAGACTGTAGACTTTTCCTTAGTCTTTTAGTTTCAAAATATTATGTCTAAATACATGATATGTTTACTGATGGAGAAAAACATTAATATGACCTAGGAAGATTTGGGGTTGAAAGTCTTGCCTTTGCTTCTTCTTGGAAAATTGCATAAGCAACTTGATGTAACACTACAAGCTTTTTGTCACTGAGGGGTGCAGGAATTTTTTATCCTTTACTGTTCTTACCTTTCTTTACATTTCAGTTCTGAGGGATCTTTTTTTTAACCTGATGCAAAATAATTTTAGATGAAAGGAGAGAAGGAGTGATCTCAAATATTTTAATGCTATGGTAAAACAATTTCCTACTTGTATCCAGACAGGATGTAGATTTCTCACAAGTGCCTTCATTGCACACACTAATATGATAGAAAAACAACAGCGAAAGTTGTGTTTATCTTATTTCCTCCACCTGTGCTGAACAGCCGCAGTCTATAATATTGAATAAACCAGGAAAGAGATTGCTGGGAAAGTGTTGTAATCTTGTATACACATCATTATAGGGCGAGTTAAGATACTGAACTTCAAATCACTTTATAGCCTAGGTAGAAAATAAACTTTCTTTTCTGGGTTGGCAATTTCATGAAATGTAGCCTTTTTGTGCAGGGTTTTTTTTTTTCCTGCAAAATTTATTCTCTGTTTCCTTTTCATAAATCCCAGACGAAACTTTTAAATCCAAGTTAGTTTGAAGCCACTGAACTTTCGTAAGATTTGCTCTAGCAGCTTATTTGCACTGAACACAGAAGTTTGAGGCAAAAATGACTGCAGACCAGAATGTGCCATAGGTCTATGCCAGAAGCTTTGAACTCAGGTACAAGTGAATAATTTCCAAGTAATCTGGCCCACACAATGGAATATTTCCTGTCTGGATGAATTACATTGCTGCCTGGGTGGGCTTGTGAATCATGAGAGAAAATAACCCAAAGACTGAAAAATCACTGCTCTATTTAAACAGGGTAAGTAACCAGTAAGGATGTCCAAAATGCTAAGGACTGCTATAAATGTTTTGGGTTTGGCCTGCCATGGGCTGATCAATGTGCATGTGAAGGGCTGCAGCATGTTTTGCTTTAGCAAAAAACCAACCTCATTATATCCTATTTTGTAGCAGATATACCAAAGCAATCATTTTGTCTTGTCCTGTCAGTGTCTACATGGTAGATTGAAAATAAAGAGGAAGGGAAGGGGAACCAATAACTTGTGGCAGCTTACAGTCTTCACATTTCTGGACTTAGAGTAATTGCCTCATGAAGATAGTTAGAAATAAGTCTCCCTGGATTTGGTTCTCCAGATGACAACCTCTGTTGGGCGTGTGATGTTCAGCTTCAACTAGCCAGGGCAACCTTTTGCTGTAGAGCATCTTCAAACTGCTCTGTCAGGCAGCCTGTAACCTTCCATGGGGAGAACCATCTAAGAAATGATTCATCCCATTGGGTGGATTTCTGGAAGAATGGTTGCAGGAGGAAAATCTTTATTTTGCATAAAGTGCAATATGTCCTCCTTAGTGCTAAAAATGAATTACTTTTCATGAAGCATTTTCAGTGTTTGCTCTGGTGAAAAGTTGAAGTTTCTCGGTAGTCTATTGCCACTGAGGAACCTAATTTATTCCTAACATTGTGCATGTTAATGATGGGCAATCGTCACACCCTAGAACATGCATATGAGCATTCAAAAACCTGTATATCTCATTCAGACAGTTGTTCTATAAGTCACCTTCCTGTGATAACTTTCTGCTCCTTCCCAAAAGAAACTTACGTTTTGGATCACTTTCCCACAGTGGGGACATGTCGTTAATCAGTCATCACTGGGAGAACAAGGATTGAATATGTTGAAGTCAATTTGTTTAATTTCTATGAAATAAGTTTACAGATGAGCTTATAATGCCTTTGAGGAATCAGGCCTGTGGGTCCCAAGGCTCCAAGACGTAATGTTGTCCTTCTGCATTTGTTAGTCTTGAGCTAAAATTCAATGTAACTGAATAGTTTTGTCCAAGATTAACAAAAATCAGTCCCTCAAGTAACTCCATTGAATTCACTTGAATTGCACCAAGTTTGACTTTGGCCCGTTATATGTTTTCTCTGAAGATGTAAGTCTTCACTGATTCAACTTCACTTCAATGATTTAATAGTTTGGACAATATATTGATACAAACAATTCTACAAAATCTCAGAAGCCATCTTCAAAAGTTCGCATACCCATTTTTTTCAAAGCCACATAAATGTCTTGCAATTGTGCAGAATGAAATTGTGTTCAAGTTAGTCTTCTCAACAGTGATTCTGACCTAAAGTTGGAAAGACAATTACCCACCAAAATTTTGAGAACTTCTTTTTAGTAATGCTGAAATGTATGCTTGTTTCATCTGCTCTTTGAAACAGGACTCCTGGCCTGGCACCGGAGTCTTTTTTCTTTCAGAGACATTTTTCTATGCACTCATTCTTTGAATGTCTCTCTTCCTTGGAAGAGCACTGTTAAATTGTTAAAATGTGGACACTGAAGTCTCAACCTCACCCAAGACCCATCGCAATGGTCTTTATATGGCATAGGCTGCAACACATAGAATTTTTTTTAAGCATTTCATTTTTACTAGCTGTTGTTCTGCCTCACACACTATAACAAACAGCCAAAGACATATATTCAGAAATATAAAGGTATAAAAAGAGTAAACTCGCTTTTCATTAAGTTGTAGCCTGCCTGGATTTAAAATTCAAGTGCTACTGTTTAGATGCATTGTCATTATTATCATCATTATCATCATCCTCCAAATAGTATATTAGCACTTTAAGTCAAAGATTCAGAATTCACTAATCACTAAAAACAAGATTAGTTGCCTGGGGATGTTTCACCTTTCCTTCATTGTCCTTTTTCACTTTCCAGTCTACTCTCCCTTTTCTCAGTATCCTCCTTCCAGCAAAACAAACTCAAGTAGCTCTTTGGCCCCTTGACTTTTCTATCTCTTTTTGCTAAATTGACTAGGAACACAACAAGAAAGCATCTGTAGCAGAGGACATTCCTGCTTGTGTTCTCAGTTTTTGCATCTCTGCTCATTACAGTGTCTCACACAGCTGAGGGACTATCCCAAAATATTCAGAAAAAAAAAAAATCACAACAACAAAAAAACAAAAAAACAACAACAAAAAAAAAAAAAAACCAAAACAACCCAAAACAAGTATTTCCCTATAGAGTTATATATTTGGAGGAATATGAGGCATTGCAGTTTTCTCAGTGTAATTTCTTGGATTAAAGTTTTTTAGAAAATACACTATTTTTAGCAAACAGGAGAAACAGATATGCCTCCAGAATCTTTCCTGTTTTGCTGGAAGGCTGGAATACACTGGGTATAGCTTCAGATCCCCCCTTCCAGCATCATTCTTTATTCAGCAAAGATTTCTATCTGGTGTCTGCTTTTCTGTGGCTTGAGAAACATTCTGGACTAGTCTCTGAAGGCCTAGGTGAGCTGAATGCCAAGGTATGTTACAATGCCTACTGCCAATCTAGATGACCTCTTGAGGCTCTTTAGAGCTCTTTGAGGCATCAGCACTGAGACGAACCCACACAGACACGGAGGTTGTGCTTGTCATAGCAGTGTTTCACACATCAGAAGGAGTGGGGAGTGAGATACACATTTACACTTTTCATCCACTTGCATTAGCAGAATGGAGCATACTAGGGAGATCACAGTCCTTGATAGCAGCCAGCAAGTGCTGCTACCACTTTAGACATGAAAGGTGCTAGACCTCCTTGAACTACAATTACAGCCACAGCTTTTACTTGTAACAGTTCACCAAAGCCTACACCAAGCCCTCTGTGTAACCTCTCTGGGATGCAAATGTGATGGGAATTTCTGAACTTCAGTAATGCCCCAAAACCATGAAGATAGGTGGTAATGCATAACTGGGGCCCACTGAGAAACATTTGACTACTTTTGCTGAAAAAACAATGGTCTAGAGGGGCCTGTTATAATGATATTCATCAGATGTTAAAGGAATTACATCAGAAGGGAAGATGGTTGTAACACTAGCACTCATTCTGCTGCCAGTCCAACCGGATTTGCAACAGCTGCAAGCTAAACGTTCTTCACACCGTTCAGGCCTTGAAGCACTTTTCAGATATGTCAAATTTTCCAGTCCTTAAAAGCCAGTTCTTCTGCCATTTGGTTCCCAATTTACACTGGAGACAGTTTGACTCATCACTAAATTATCTTCAGGCTGTAATACTGAGGGGATTATATATAACTCCCTTTATAACTATTATGGCATTACATGCTGTGTTATTTCTCTTTCTCAGATATATATATATCACTTATAAAAATCCCATAGATCAGCAGAAAATATGGATATCGAAACAGATGTATACTGTACTTGTGGAAAGCTCCATGGATTTTATAAGTCAGCATAACTGTAATTAAATAACCTGAATTAAAATTCATTCTCATTTTACTAAATAGAATGTAGTTTTGGATCTGGCAGATACATCTGGATTAACCTTAAATTCCCCTGACATTGTAATTTTTAACCATTTATTTCTAATACTATAATAGGAATTTTTCTTTTTCTTCATGTTTCTGCAACTGTGCTGAAGTTTGATGATATTAGTTGAAAAAAATGTATCTAAAGGAAAGATGACCTGTCAGAAGACTGGGTTTATTTTATCTACTGGTGTTTAGTGTCTTGCAATAGTTTACAGCTTAATGCTATTTTGTATATTGAATTGAAAATGTGAATTTTTCACAACTGTATTTAACCAGCATTTTACACTAAGAGGATTTTACAATGCATTTGCAGGTTATTGGTCATCTTAAAAAAATTGAAGCATCTGTCTTTCTAGTAAGCTAGTAAGCTGATTTCAGTCTAAAAGAACTATGAAAGCTAAGTTGAAAGAATACCTTCTTTCATGCGCATTAGAACAAATGACACTTAGAACAATGGTCTTGAAATTTAGCTACACAATTGACCTACATTGTATCCATACAACAAATTAGACCCTATTTTCTATTTGCTTCACTGATGACACATCTGATTCATAAAGTGTGGCTTTTATTCTGTCTGTATTAAACACTGATGAAGCATCTACCAGTACTGAATGTTTGATTTCATTCCCCAAATATAGACACTTCATGTCCTTAGCTATCCCTTCTGTTTCTTAGCTGCTGCTTTAAGGGCAGAGATTTTTCTGCAGGTCGACTACTGCATCTGCGAGCCCCAGGTTGCCTCAGGGAGTCCAGAGCATCTAGAGAGAGTTAAATAACCTATGTTTAGGCAATGAATAGATCCCCTTAATTCAGTACGGCATCTTTCCATCTGTGATACTTGTCCCTTCTTTTTGTAATGTCCCTGAACTTACTTTAGTTTCAAAACCCCAGTGCTGATTACTATAGGCCAGATTTAAGAAAAAGATAGTTCAGTGGAGCTGTGAAACTGAAGAAATTCCATTTTAAAGCATACTAAGACAAACAAACTTTGCAGTCCACAGATATACTCAACTGTCTGGACTGGCAAACCTGTGGAAATACATTGTGACTCCTTCCTTGTAGAGGAACATGGGGGCATGCAGCAGAATGCCCACCAGCCTCGTCTCCTCCAGACACAGCCAGTGGGAGTGTGGGGGCATACCAGAGAGCACATCTGCTCTCTAGTGTGAACACGGATTAAAGGCTTTCTCAGAAATACATAAATAAATCAATAAATAGATAATCCCATATTCTTTAAAACCTTCAGCACTTATGGGGCTTTGCTAAGCATCCCAGAAAACATGCCACTGATTGTGAATTAAGAAGCGGAATTTCACAGAAATTCCCTGTAAACACATTTAGGATTGATAAGCAGTGTGGCTCAAATAAGCTATATTGTGAGCTGGAGTGTACAAGTGCAAAAGTGCAGATGAATTGTATCTTTTGTAAAGATTTACAGGTACTTTTTTTAAAAAAAAACCACTTAGTCCTGTGATATTCATACTCTCAGTTTTGAAACCTGTGAGCTTCATATGCTTCATATGACTTCCATATGAAAGGAGCTACTGTTCCACAAAGGGAAAAACTCAACTGAAGTTAAAGAAACCAGAAATAAACAGTTTTAAGGGAACAGAAAGGGAAAAACTCAACTGAAGTTAAAGAAACCAGAAATAAACAGTTTTAAGGGAACAGAAATTTTTGATAAGAGAGCAATTTGGCACAGAAATAGTGAAATATTAGTACTTTAAGCAGTATCATTAGAATAGGTGCTGAATTTTTTCAATTCCCTTTGGGGTGATGTAATAATAATGTAAATTGACTAAAGAAGTAGTGGAGAAAAGGTGGACACCAATACAAAAAATAATCATTAGAGTAGTAACTAAATAATTTTTCAAGTAGTCACTAAATAATTTTCCAAGGTGATAAATTCCAAATGTTAAAAATGCTTTTTATATACTTAAGTGAAGCTTGTATTACCCCAACCACAATGTTTAAATCCTTACAACTTTTGTAATATTACCGGTTTCTAAAATTATAATTAAGGTCATATTTTTATGCCCCTTGGACAACTTTCTTTACTGTTGAATTGGCAGGGTGCTTTTTAGTTGAGGTACAAGACTGAAGATAGATAAATGGGGGTATTTTTTTCACTTTGGCAAAGTCTTTCTGGTTTTGCTTAGTCATTTGGACTAAGGATACTAGCAGATCAAACTAGCTGTTTGCAGAATAGTTTGGGCCCAGATATGGAAAAATTCTAAGCATACAGTATGGGACTCAGACTAAGCAATCTGAGCAAAGATGATAGGCAGGAAGCAGTTTCTTAACTTACAGTGTAATTCTGTAATGACACCATGACTGTTCATTATCTGATCTGAGGTCACCAAGGTCTTGCTGTAACATCCAGCCTCACTATCTCACATTGCCATCAGGCAAAGTTCTCTTCATCTACCTCTATCATACAGTTTTTATCAGCTCATAACCCAAGTGCCAGTATAGGATATAGGCATAACCACAGAGATCTTTTAACTAGCAATGTACAGACCATTTAAAGGAAGGATCCTGTAATTTTGTGATCCTAATATGCATCACAGGTGGATAGCAATTTTCATTTATGTACACATGTGCTTTGGGAAGGAAAATAATATTTTGAATCATGCAAGAATTATGATAGCAATATAGGCATTGATAAGAAGCCTAAAAAGAAATACTGAGGCATTGAAAACAGGAAAGCATTTAATTTTGCCAACAAAGAGCAGTTTCATTGGTTCTACTAATTTATACATGCACAACTACGTTCAAATTATCTGAACAAGTGATGGTATTTTCTACTGATAATTCCATTTTCTTTGGGAGCTAGCTTTTCAGTCTTTTAAATCATCTAGTTTTATAGCTTTTGAAACAAGGGGGGCACAAAATCACAAAATGGAATATATAAACTTTTGGAATTAGTTTTAAGTAATGTTAAGTT
>JBCJKH010012280.1:0-28935 GCA_039877255.1 Loriculus beryllinus
TTTAATAGACTAGAGATATTATTCTTTTTCTGCTTTCATGGTTTTAGCTATGAACTGGCACCATGAGTAAATGTAAGAAAGACAATTGTAATGGAAGTGAAATGGGAGAGTCTGACACAAATACAATGATTGAGTTCTTTGTATTACACAGCATCACCTTTAGCCAAATTAACTTAAATTATACGATAGCACCCAAAAGCCCCAAAAGGACAGAGGGAGGACAGCATACCCGACGAGGAGTCAGAGGATTTTAGAGCAAAAGACCAACCATCAGGGGTCATAGACGCACAGTGTGGCAGGCGCAGCTCCACTGGCTTCAGGAATTTTAGTCCATGAGGCCCACACATTACCAAGGGGCTAAGAAGTGTTTCACCTGTATTTAAGAGAAAGAAGAACCTGTTAATGATTCTTCATGAAACAGGTTCGAAGTGTTACATAATTACATTACACAGCTACTCAGCAATTGAGAGAAAAATATGAACCTTTTGACCTATCAGTAAAGAACAGTACCTAGCAAGACTGCTGCTCACTGTCTCTTTGAGAGTATTCACTTGGCTTTTCAATGGAATGTAACATAATTTCTAAATTAAAAAGGATAAAGAAGTGTGATAATTAAATCATGTTGGGTTTGGGCTTTTTTTGGCCACTAGTTTCTAAGCATGTGCATCAAAACAACAAATCCTCAAATCTGTAAGCAGTTTGTTCATATTTCTCTCTGCGCTATAGCTGCAATGTTCTGCCTGTATGGATTTATGGCACACTGGGCTGAATAGAGCCTATGACCCTTATTCTAACAGTCAAAATATAAGCATACAAATATATAGATCTATTTTCAGTTTAAAAACCCAAACATTAATGTAAGATTATTCAGTTAATGAATACCCCTGTTTAGTTTATAAAGATTCAAAGTAACTGCAGATTGCAACTAATGCTTTAACTGTGAATTTATTAAATAAACCCACTTAGTTTCTTGAAAATTCAGACTGACAGGTGAGAAAAACACACGTACACTGGATTAGTGATATGAAAGACAGACTTACTATGAAAAAGTTGCTTAATTAAAGACACTGTTCAACCTTTATGAATAAGACTGTCAGGAAAATATTTATATAAAAGAATAGTTTTCAAAACCATGAAAAAAAAAAAATGCTACGTATTTTCAAGTATTGAAGTAAATTCTAGATATTAAACTCAAATTAGTTCCTGCTTAGTGCTTTTGGTTCTAACTGGGAGACGAAATATTTCTAACAAGAAAGCCTAGAATAAATCCCTGCACTGTGACGGAAGCTACATTTTCAAAGATATTTAAAATTAATTCTTTAGGGCACTAGCTAAGTTTTAAATCTGTACTTAAGTCTACAAATTCAATATTCTCAAGTTATAGTTCAGGGTCTCCATCTTGCAACTTTCAATATTGAGCAATTATTGCTATCCTTACACTTCTTGCAAAATGTACACTATATCTTCATACAGAAATGTTAGATACTGAAGCGTATCACAGTATTTTCATTATTTAATTTTGCTGTTAGAAAAGAGCAGTATTAAATAACATAATACTGTTTACTATTTTACTGTTTACTATTTAATTCTATTAAATAGCATAATAATAATTAAATAATCAAGAGCCAGCTCTTACCTTTCTCTTTGTCCAAAGGTGGAAGGATACTGTTGTCTCTGCAGACTTTGAAATATATTTCTTGCTCTATTCCCTCTGGAATGGCTCCTTGTGGTATAATAATACTAACTCCAGTCTCTATAGAGCTCAATACACCACCATTGCTGTTAAATACACCTCTTGCAGTGGCTACAACGGTGTGTCCATCTTCTTCCTCCTCATCCTCAAGTGCTGAAGGGCTGAATGCAAGACAGAAAGCCTATCAGTTTTATCAGTATTTTCTTCCTGAAAGTCAATGGCATACTTGCCTCTAGCATTTTAGAAGAGCACAGCCTAGAGGAGACTAACACTGATATTTAGAATTAGAATTATAGTAATAATCTTTCAACTATAATATCAACAGAAATTGGAAACACAGAAAGTACAGAAGCAAATCTGCATTTCTCATAAGGTTCACAGATAAACTGCTATAAGATGTGCTAGTGAAAAGAAAAACGCAGCACCTTACCTTACAGGAATGGCTTTAGGCACAGCATTAACATTATTTGGTTGATATTTAGGCTTGTCGACCTGTACAGCAAAGGTATCCAATCCACTATCAAACTCAGGAGGCTGTGATGAGCTGTGTGCTTTCAAAATTGGTTGTGGAGAATTTGGAGATTTTGATGGCAACTCTGGTTTATGCTGAGCTTCATTTGGCAAGAGATTATGGTTGAATTTAGGACTTTCAAACTTGCGCTCAAAGGGTCTTGCAGCACTAGTGTAAGGTTTTGTTGTAAAGCGGTTGTAAGAAGGAGTGACTGTTTTCTGTATCTGTTCCGTTCCATTAACGGGACCTTTGTCAGGGAAGCTTTTCTGAGGGTAAAACGTGGACTGCACAGTGTCCTCTCTAGAGGATCTGAAAACTGATGGCTTATTCTGAGGTGGAGGAGGATCAGACACAGAGTTAACTGCAACACAAATAAAAATACCGTAACTTGTCAGTTATGTACATACATCAGGAATGTATGTATAGTCACATACACTATTTCATACGAATATATTTTAGTCAATTGTTAGTCTATTTTATATTATATATATAGCTTCAGTTCAGCTCTCTTAGATCATTTATCCTCTTCCTATATTTTGCATGTTCAGGCAAGTTGTCTAGAATTTCATTAAATAGGTAAATTGGATACAATGGTATGACCCTTCAGTAAAAGATAAGACAGATTTATACCATGACAAAAAAATCTAAACCCAAACAAAACCAAAACTGAAAACAAAAACCAAAAAAACAGTACTGCAATGCTATCATGCACTCACACAAATAGGAAAATTCAGCTGGACTGGGCAATCCTCACAATGTGAAAACAAACCCAATTTTTTCTCCTATTTTATTACTCATCCTTAAAGAATTCTGGTCCAGTGTACCATAGAGATGTAGATTCTCTAAGTACTAGAAATTTTACTTTATCTTTGCTGAGACCTCTACATACGGAAAAGACAGTTACAGAAACTGTTTAACACCTGGAAGTTAGTTTCAGAAAGGATCACCAATTATTTCACAATTATTTCACTCAACCTCACTATAATAAGAGCTATTTTCACTAATAATTATTCCACATTTCAGTTAAAGAACACCACAATTACCAATTCAGACATGCTGAAGCAACCACATAAGCATCTGACAACTGTTACCACATGAGGCAAGTTAGCTTTCCAACTGCTCACCTTCAGAAAGTGCAGGCTTATGATGTGCTGGGAGAGACAGGACAGGACTATTAATTGACTGAGGTTGTGTATACTGGACTGCAGACGCAGGAGGAGGAGTTGTAACTTGAGGGATTGGCTCATAGCGTTTTTCACCAACAGACCTTTCTGTTGATTCACTATCAGTTGTTTTCCCCCTGTTGAAATAAGAAGAAAACAACCCACAATTGACTGTTTAGTTTCATCAGGAGTCTCAGCTCCTGCATCCACTGTAATTTCTTTTTTCTTCTATGATCACCCGATTTCCATCTCTTCCTATAAATATTAAAAAAGGATTTTCTTTATATCCTGTCCAAGTATAAAAACATTTACTCATAAGCACAAGAGATTCAGACAACATAGAATCTTTAGAAGAAGATTAGTAACACAAACCAATGCAAACAAAAGGCAGATGACATTTCAGGTGTATTTTCATAATTTCTTAAAAAGTCTTAATTTTTCAATTTCATTTGGGGTAATTTAAATGAAAACATGTTCTCTAATTTAGCAGATCTTCACAACAAAAATGTAAACTTTCTGTTTTTTGGAGGGTTGAGGGGGGGTGGATTTTTATGAAAAGCATAGTTAGCCAATAAGACAATTGATTCCAGTTCAGCTTTCCTAAATACACCCAGTATTTGAACAATGCCATCTTAATTAGAGATGTAATCAGCTTAAGCTTCACTAGCTTTATGTGCATAGCATAAATAATGATTAAATGTTATTTTCAAAACATTTCTTCTTGTACTAGAAATATTTGTCCCGAAGTTTTTTTAAGGTCAGGAAATTATAAATGCTGAAATACCTTTAATTTTGGACACAGATTGCACTTTCAAAATTTGCATGTTTAAAAGTTTTAAGTGCACATAATGCCTGTGATGAAAAGTAACAGTGAAGAGGACACCTGAAAACATCCTCACATCAACAATAGTCTTACCACTTGATGTTCCTTTTCAAGTAGTCATAGCTAGTGTAAGAGCCAAGAAATCTAGGTGATGGCAAAGCAAACAGCAATAGAAGAATGAAAGAAAATAGTCATTCTATTTTGAGCATATTATTTCTCCATACTTCTTATGCTAATCCTAGCAGCTTTCATATGACAAGGTTGTTGAAACAAAGTCACACTACTTTTAACGGTGATGTTTCTCGTATCTTTACCATATACATACATACAATGAACACCTACTGAATTTAATATGAGATTTTGTCAGTGAATTAGAAAATGGTCAAGATCTCAAACGAACAGATACTGAAAAAGAACAAACAAGATTACACTAAGCCATTTGTTACAATCGGTATCAAAGTTATTCAACATATTGAAAAAAGCGAGCAAAATCTAAGTCCCATATTCTAACAATCTCTCATGGTCCAATCTGCTTTGATTTTATCAGTCGTAAAAGATACAGAATGATTATAGTTTTGTACTGCAGATCACGTACTGTGGGTACATTTATAGCAGATGTTTCTGTAGCATTACGAGTTCATCCAACAGCAGAGCCTACAACATAGAAATGTTTCTGTGTTCAGCCATTCCTAGAAGGACATCTTAGAAGACTGTTTATGAATATCAGAAGAGACAAAACTGCAAGTATACTGTTCGCTTTCCCCTGATTTTTAAGTTATCTTGCTTACATGTTGCAAGAAAATACATTTTACATTAGGACTGCTTTCCCTTACTGCTTCACTTTCTGTACACTCTTTAAAAAAAAATTAACAGCCAATTTTAGACACCAACAGGCTTACAGTTCGGAGGAGTATGTTACGCAATGAAGAAAAGGCATGAACAACTTTTGAAAGTCTGCTTGATGACCATATGAATGTCATGCTCAGTGAGCTAAACAGCATTCATATGAACAGCTCTACAATCAGTGTTACAAAACAAAGATCATTTTTGATCTGCTGTTTAAGCTTCTGTTCCCACTGATTTATATAAAGCCATTCATCCAACAACAGAAGATATTACTGTACACTTACTCACTTGTGCCTTTATTCCAGGCAGGTAGTAGCTGTCTTCTCAGAAAACTGCCCACCTGAATTCACTACCTCCCAGAGGGGAATATTAAACAGGGGAGCAGAGCACTGCAGAAGACCACAGGAAAAAAAAAAAAAACAAACAAACAAAAAAAAAAAACCAACAAAACAAAACCCAACACACTCCACACCTCATCAGAATTGTCTGCCAGCTTTCTGAGAAATATGGAAGATAGTTCATTTTAATGGAGGGAGCAGAAGACAGCTGTGACAACACACCAGCACCAAGTTGTGCTTAATATAGAAGCATAGAAGAGTTACGTCTTTGCACATAGTCAGATGTCCTTGTATAGTGTATCAGTGAAAAGTGTGGTTTGATTATGGTTTCAGTTTTGATACTTAGAATCACAGAATCACAGAATAGTTAGGGTTGGAAAGGACCTTACGATCATCTACCTCCAACCCCCCTGCCATGGGACACTCCACACTAAACCATGTCACCAAAGGTTCTGTCCAACCTGGCCTTGAACACTGTCAGAGATGGAACATTCACAACCTCCCTGGGCAACCCATTCCAGTGCCTCACCACCCTAACAGTAAAGAACTTCTTCCTTATATCCAATCTAAATATAATGTAAATAAGAGTAGTATAAAAGTTTCATTGAGCTGGGATAGGACTTTGGCAAAATGTCATCCAGTAGAGTCCTCTTTTTTAATAATTTCATCAGATTTACTTTCTGTTTACTGTTCTGTGTCGTCTGAAAGTATTTTGCATTCACTGTGCAGGTGTCAAAGCAGAAGTTTCAGATCTGTTTCTGAAAAGAAAGTGGTTTGCCATTGCGTTCAGTATACTGCCTGACTGTATCAGGAAAAAAATCTTCTTGCCTGTAAGGAAATAGGCAACTCATGAAGTAATACTGAGATAAGGGCATTTAAATCCGTTTCTCATTGTTACGTGGTGGTGATGTGCACTGAATTGTAGAAAAAAGAAATTATTCCATTTGGGTATTGACTAGTTTTTTTGAAAACCGGGAGATATGAAGGAATAGAATAAAGGTATAAGAAGTAAGACATCCTTAGTATTTATTCAAGCACAAGTTATATTCAGTTTTTAACCACCAAACTATTCTCAGTGCCATATTTACCCAATTATTGTTAGAATTATTAATGCTTCTAAAAATACTCTGGATTGTTGATGGGGAATCAGATTTTCAAAATCAAGATGGGAAAGACAACACTTAAGCTTGAGGTGAAAGGCCATTTGTTCACAGTATTAGCAAAAATAAAGGTGAAAAAAGAAGTATTTGTTAACACCTTAGAGTGTGTAAAAATGCAAGAAAAGAATTTCCCATGACAGTCTTCAAGAGTGCAGCAGTTCATTATACCATACACAGGATCTGAAATCTAATAGAGTACTGCAATTGAAGCAGAAATCTTTTCCCTTAATATGTTCGAGTTTTGTGCTAAGCAGATGAGCTTTATATAAGGGTTAACTTTTCACAGATCAAATGCTCTTGAAATACACTGGTGTATAAATACAACATACAAATAAAGGAGTTTGAAGTTGCAGCACAGTTAACCGTGTTCTGCTTTTTGTGCGGCAAAGACAGAACTGCAATTTAAAACAGCTGCGGGGGGGGGAGGAATTTAACTCATCTTTGCCGCTTGGTGTCACTCTCCTCAAATAAACAGTTGAGCAAGATGAAATCCGATATTTGGAACGCGGTACTAAAATTAGATGTTTTTATTTTGGGGGCCTTCGTGTTTTCATAAATCAAGACCAAAAAAAACACATCCCAAGTCCTGAACGATGTGTAGTTCAGAAGTGGACTTTGTTTATATAATAAATCAGCCTGGGAAAAAATATTTAGAAGTGCAGCCAGGGACACTTATCAGAGGATTTGGAACTTAAGCGCAAAGTCTTATCGCACAAGGTTTCCTTAGTTCACACAGGGCTTCAGCACAGCAACGGTAGAGGATTTTCATCAGGACCATTTTTAAAACATCTAGTCTTCAGTGATTGTTTGAATATTGGTGGTACTCATAACATAATCAGTGAATCGAAAATGAGGCAATAGTTCCCTGCTTAATGAATCTGTCATGGCTATTATTATACATGTTCATGAAGAAAACTGGAAAAAAACAATGGCATTTTCAATACCAGTTTCAAATAAGTTTAGGATATGTGTATGGGTTTGGGTTTTTGAGGGGGTTTTGGTTTGGGTTTGGTTTGTTTGTTTGTTTAATTTTCATGGCACCTGTATAATTGCAAAATCATGTTCCAGAAAGAAATACTGTTACTAATGTTTGAAAAAAGTCATCAGGACTTCTAGTGCATTAGTAACCTTGGCAATCACTTCTTAAATGGTGGGAACAGCTATTTTCTCTATAAAAGCTTTTAGAAAATAATTTATTTACCTTTTTCAGGGTCTCATTTGTCTTAATGTACTCTTAACTTTTATGTCGTTGTTGATGGCAGGACATACATTCATGATAAGCTTTCCCAGTTCAAAAGTGGCTGGAAAGCAGAATGAAGTACAGTTTCACAAAAGCTATGGAAAATGTGATTTCCCTTTACCCATGTCAGGTCTCATGTGATCGGTTAGTACCATCTACTGTCCAGGATTTCATCTTGTATGGCCAGGTATTGTTTAGTGCAGTAGGAATGAGAATACTACCCGTGTCATCTAAATGGAAGTTAACAGCCATCTACTTTTAATATTGCCTTGTGTCTGACAATCCCATTCACTTCAGATTCCTGTTTTCATATTCTTGCTTCTTGGTCTCCTGGCAATGCTTAGGATGATGTTATTTATATGTGTTTATTTGTACTAGCAGGGTCAAATCCTGGGCGAGTTCTGTTGCGTTTTACCCGGAGTTATCTATGTACACTGTCAAAGGCGTAGGTTGGGATCTGGCCTTGGAACAATTTTGCTTACTGTGGTTTTGTTTGCAAAACATAAAATTCAGCAAACTGAGTATGGAGAGTTGTCTAAATACTAAGGCAGACTGGTCTGTTCTCCCCAGTCTTTTGTTACAGGGTGCCTGTAAGCCCTTAGTCAGATGCCAGACGATTCCACTAGGGAAGATACAGTATAGTTACATAGTTTAATGTTTTCATTTGTGCAACTGTTTGCATATTAGAAGAAAAATAGGTTTATTGAATACCAAATATCTCAGGATATGGTTCACTGTCACGGTAGAGTGACTTTTATTTTGAGATACTCTGATACTCTGAGGGGAAAAAAAAAAAAGAAATCACTTTACTGTTAACTTTCCTTGGTAAGAAGAAAGGTTTGCCAGAGCTAACTGGCTTGGGACTGGTATTCAGAGAATTCCAGTAGCAGAGATGACAACAGTCAACTTTTCCTCCTTGTCTACAGAGGGCAGGACAAGAAATAAATTGCTTTATATAAGCAGTGAAAATTTAACTCAGGTTTTAGAGAAGGGAGAAAAATATGACTGCATGGAGGTTTCACAAGGGAGCAGGTTATTAAAGAGACTTATCATCACATAATCTGTAAAACCTCCAAACATATCTAGAGGATGAGCTAGACATACTTGATTCTGCCTTGGAGCAGAGGTGGATGGTGGAGGTGCTTTTCAGTCAGATTATAGCTGCTGAAGAGATGTAGCTATACCCAGCGCCTTTAGTGGTATACACTCACAGGATACTAACAGTCTTTGATCATGTGAGTCACAGATACTTTCACATAATATATCTTCAGATTCTTATTGTATATGTGACATACATGTATGTGATATGTGTTACATATGATAGCAGAAGACAAGACCTTGAAATAGTGGTTTCAGTGCCACCAGACTTCAGTCTCTTGCTCCAGAGAGTGGTGTTACGAGACCTCTTCAAAGAAAAGGTCTGTTGAGTTAGTGTTTAGAAAATTAAAAAAAAAAAAATCATCCCAGAACCAGCTGAACTACTCTGGCTAAAAAAAAAAAAAAAAAAAAAAAAAAAGGGAAAAAGCCTGAGGCAGACACCTGGAATGGAAGGCCTCAGCATCTATGGTTAAAGTATGGTAAAGTTACAAGCTATTAAAAACAGTATCTGGTGAGGAGACATGTCGGCTGACCCCTGTTGTCTGTTCTGCTTACCTTGTACTACCACAAGATTGCCAGCTTCATGCATTCAAAAATCGCTTGTCAGCTCTTGCCCTCACCACACAAAAGTGGCTTAAGATCACGAGATTGGAAAACAAATAATTTAGGGTGGACTTCCCTTCCCTGTGTTGGCTTGTGAGTGCTGTTTGTAGAGGTCCTATTTCTAGACATTTTTTTTTTGCAACCGTGAAGGTTTTATTGAAATCAAAAGTTTATCAAATTGTTAAGGGTTGCCAGAACCTTCATCTTTGCATAAAACTGCATGGTTCAGAGAAAAATCACTACAACACATTGCATTCAAGTTGTTGCTTTTAAAAAGACAACTTGGAAACTTCAGTTCCTGCAGTGTTTTTCGCTGGACATTTTGAAGGAAATATGCTTGTGAAATGATCTGAGATGAACAGAGAGAAATGTATCAAGTTGAATTGAAAGGCTTTGGGTCATACCTACAGAAAGAACTGGGCACAAGTATGCCTGGCAGTGACTGCTTTAAATACCCAGCAGCGTGGGCTTCTGTTGGATACTGGATCTAAGCATCCCAGAGTCAGATTTTCCAAGTTTTAAAGCCACTGAAATCTGCACATCCTCTATGTCTGTTACCTGCCTCTGCTCAAGATTGAAACCTTGAGGCAGCTGCTAGATTTAGGCATTTAACACTTTTACTCTAAAAGCTTACCACCTACCACTGTTAGCCAAAATGTGAATGTGCCAAAATGTGAGAGCGCCAAGTTCAGTTCTTTTCTCTACCTTTAGAGATACCAGCCGATCTTCTGTCTCTCTCAGAACTTTTATTGAGGGATCTACGTCCTCCTTTGCAAAGAAAACCAGAAAAGTTGCTGTGCTGGAGACTGCCTGGAACAAAGCTGTGAGGTATTCTTGATGTGGGAAGCACCCTTTTGTGAAAATACTCAAATATTCAGTGACTCAGAAAGAGACAGCAAGAGCAAGCTCAACTATTCAGACCAGTAACGAAATAACTGCGGTGGCAGCTCTGGGTTCCAGTGCCAGCGCTGGAGATGTTTTTCTGTGTTTTATGCTAAGCATATGTTAGATCCAGCAAACAAGTAGTCACTGGAGCCAGAAGTGGAGAAGCCACATGACTTGCTCCCTGCCCAGTTGAGTGTCCGGATCTCAGACTCTTTCTAGCTAAACTTACATTCCTGTCCTTGAACAGAGAATAATCTTGCTCTGCTCATGAGAGGGGGAAGTTTGTTTTGTCTGAGCTAGAAGAAGGTTTTGAATCTGGATTTACTGTATTCTTACTGAATCATTGAATTTGGGGTAGGGGTAGGACAAGAGAGGAGAGAAATACCATAGCTGCTGCTTCTAACAGTTACGGATTTTGTGGAGCCAGGTTTCTTAGTTTTGCTTTAAGTGCACCTATTGGATCCAACTGCTGATGAAGGTGGAGAGATTTGCCAATTTTATGGATCCCAGTGGAGTTTAGACAGGAGATTAGGAGCATAGTTTCTCAGCAGTTTTCACACTCGGCACACCCAGAAGCAGAATTCAAGCATCAAAATGGGAGTAAGCATATCAGAAGGGTATGTGTCACAAACTTATTGAAGGGAAAGCACAAAGTAGTGTGAGTTAGGGAGGCCCAGCCTAACAGAAACGTGGTAAGTTAGGCTAGTGTGAGGCAATTCAGCTTCCAGTCCTTGGCTACATGGCATCGTTCTCCGTACTGTGAATGTAGCCGATTGGTCTGGCTTAAGTTGGCTCAGCTATCTCCCTCGGATGTTTAATTAAGACCTGGTGACACACCTTTAACCACCCAAATCCTTTAATGTCTGATTCATCTTTTGAAACTGATTTCACTGAAAAGTCCTGGAAAAAATGGAATAAAGCAGAAGCTAATAAGAGCAATGGCTTTTAATTTGCATTAATAAAAGAACATTAAAACAAAAGACAAAGACAAACTTAAATTCCATTTGAGATTTTTGTAGTGACATCTCAACCACTCAGGCTTTGCTTTCTTGGCTTTTAATATTACCAGAGCCCCTTAATAGTGTATAATAACCTTGTAATTCATATTCACTCATAATTCATTCAGTATATTGTTCTTAGTGTAACTGGTAAGCATGTAGTGGTGTGGAAAATACCACCTTTAAAGAAATGTTTATCCCAGGATCAGGCTTTTCTGCCTGATTGGATAAGCAGAGATGTAGTTCCTTAAAAAAAGTCTTTCACGTATTTCTGTGTACATAAAATGCTTTTTATGTTTAAGTTTGGGATGGTCTGAGAATGAGTCGGGGAATTACTAATTCCACTGCAAAGTCCATTTCTGCTTTATTTAATGATGAATGTCCAAAATATTTCTTGTAAAGCTTTCAAGTATAACTACTGTAGTGAAAGCATTAGTGTGTATTTATGCTAATGCCCTTTATTAGATGAAATCAGAAATAGCTAATTGTATGTCATGGACTCATATTTCTAATACAATGGAAACTTTTTCTTTTTTTTGTAGACAGTAACACCTGTTTCTATAGAGGCATAATATGAATCACATATAACCATAGATTTATTATATTAGTTTAAAAACCTATTAGCATATGTAGATTTTTAGATACAGTGGAGATTTTCAACACCAGTTAAGGTATAATTTCTTTCTTTTGCAAGCAATTTCTAAGGCATGAGCACTAATAGGATTTGGTTCTTTTCCAGCCTCTTCTGTGGACAGTGAAGACTCGATTTCATTAAAAGTAGTGGCAAAACAATAACATTTCTTTTAATTAGATGATCTCACGATTTCCACACATATTTGTTCTGCGCATTATTGTTCGTTGGCAAAACTTTGCTGCTTGGTAGCGTGTGAAACCATATGTCTCAATAACATCTTATGGCAGGTGAGGGAGGATTTGCAAAACAACATTTGCTGACAGGACACAATGCATTTCACTTTGATGGGGAGGTTTTCCTTAGTGAACTTTATGGCTTAGTTTTCTCATGCAAAGTCAAACCTATGTGAGGCTTAGTGGGCCTTGCAGGTCTGTCTTTAACTCAAAGAGGAGTTGTGTGAAGCCCAGTCTGACTAGCACAAAGTACTGTGTGTGCAGCTCATTTCTTCATCACTACTAAAAGACGTTTTAATGCCCGTAGCACGTGTGTCTGTTTCACATTCTTTCCACTTTTCTAACAAACAGCTGTTAAATTGGATTTTATTGGTCTTCTATGTGCAGCTCAAATACAGATCTTCCCCTTTGAGCTTAGCAGAAATGATTACAAATAATTTCAGGCATGGCTTTTTCTCTGACTCTCCAGTGTTTAATACTTCATTTTAATTTTCAGCAGCATTTTGGGATGCAAGCTGAAGAGAGGGGAAGATTGACAAATAGCAGTCAGTCAACAGCATGAAGTAATAATACCTCCAGTCATATCCACTTTCTTCAATTATTATTTTTTTTAATATCATTTACACTTTTGAGCAGATCTCAAAATATGCAGAGAAACTAAGGAAAGCAATTCTGGGTTTATAAATGGTCAGCTGGAAGGCCAGAAGAGAAAGCAGATCAAAGCAAATAGCTGGAGGTAACCCTGCAGAGTTCTTAAATAGGTGAGTAGCTGTAGGCGTCAGACCCACTGACTTTTTCAGTGTCATACCAAGCACCTGCTTCACTGTTTTGCTGGTTCAGTAACTCAGTGACCTGGGTGAGAGCACCAGGTGCAACCGATGTCTAGGATGTGACCTGTGTAGGCAGCCTCTGAAGTATACTGACATGGTGAGATGGAGAGATTGCCGGTAGATTTATGACTCTTTAGTATTTGGTTCCCCCACGCTCCCCTCCTCCAATTATAACGTTTTTTCTTTCCATCCCAGGAAAAGCTCAGGTACACAGCTTGATTTTGATCTCTCTCAGTTTCAGCACAGAGATGGTGTGATTTCACTGACACTAAATGGAACTACTTGTGATTTACAGTTGTTTGCATAGGACAAGAGTCAGCCCATTAAAGTGCACTGTGGAGGTTTGCCTTATAAAAATTTAATGGCAGCAGATTTGACAGAAGGGGGGGAAGGGAAAAAGAAACATTTGAGACTATTAATTAATCAAGAATTCCAGGAGTGAGGCTTTTCTTGCCTTGATTCTGGCAAATGTACAGCTGAGAGATACTGTGCAGGGACTGTTTCTGCACAGAGAAAGCCCTTTAAATGTAAACATTTGAGCAGCTGGCATGAGAGATTAGTGCAGCAGTGGCAGGAGGGGGGGTAATAGTGGATAGTGGTGCTGTCTAAATTTAACAAAACCTTAAGCTAGGTCCTTGTTCTAGTTGAAGGATTACAGGTCAGAAAGACAGCATCAACTGAAAATACTAGCAATTGTACAAGAGAGTCAAAGTCATTAACTAGTGTTTATTTAAAGCAACTTGCCTTTCCAAAGTTGTGACTCCCCCAGAAAGGAGAAAAAAAGGTTTTGGGAGAAAATGTTCTATGCAACTGGCTTGAATTAAGGAAAAAAGCAAACAAACTTCACGCTTTATTCTGTGTATGGAAAGGCAGTGCTTTGAGACTTCTTAATGTTTTTTCTTTGGATTGTGAACTGTCTTAATATAATTTTCTACTTTTAATTTCCTGTGGCTGAATATTATATCAAAAGAAAGCATGCTGATGGTGAAAGTAGTGTAGGGCCTGTTAGCTTTGTAAACATGTGTTCATATGCTGTTTAACATCACCATCGGGGGGGTTCTGTTTTGGTGTTTTAAACCCTCACCTAATAGTTACACAACTAGGCTATACATCAGAATACCTGATCATACATTGGGGTTTTTGGTTTTTAACTTGTGTTTTGATTGCGCTTTTAAAACAGCTCCTTGCCTGTTAGCTGTGATCGGATTCACATGTGTTTTGTTGGAGGTGCTTTGCTTTCTTTTTCTTTAGCAGTAGAGACTAATGTATGGGTTTCTGGAGCCAAATTTTATGTTTAAAAAATCAGAGCTCTGCTTTGTGTGCTGGTGTTGTTATGATTTTCATTGAGTTTGAAAGTATACTGAAGAATAAGATTTCCTGGAGAAACGACAACAGCTCTAAACGACAGTTTAGAGCATTACTGTCTTTTGGCATTGTAAAGTTAGAGTGACCATCCGAGACTTGATGCAGGACTCACTAGAGCCAGTGGAAAAATTCCTCATGGTTTCAGCTGGCTTTGGACCATGTCTTTTATGAGTTGTTGGCCATTATCTACACTGGCCCTTTAAAAATCATTCTTTCTTTTGCTACTTCGGGTTCTCTTTTGCATGGACAAAGGTCTTCTGACACTTTCACTGTCATCTTTGAAAAAGTGAAGCTTTTTGGCGGACAGTTGACACACGTAAACCCCTCGAAGCTGCTTCATTTACACAGCGTTTTCTCACTAGGGAAGGAGAAAACCCCAAAGTAAACATGTTAAGTCTTGTAGAAGATGAATTGCAAACAGTGGCGAAGGGAGTGGCTTCACCAACCAATAATTTGTTGTAAAAGCAGGTTTTTCTTTATCTGAAGCAGTGCATACCCAGAGAAGTAAGCAGAATTCTCAGTACAGCTTGCCCTGTTTAAGATGTAATATCCCAGTGAAAGTCCAAGTGTAGGTATGTGTTACAACTATTTACACAGTTTTTAACTTCCCTGTCAGTTAAATTTGGGACTATGCTTGGAAAGTTTCTACCACAGCTCCTCACTGGGGAGTGCACTCCAGTGCATTGGAATACTCCAGTTAGCAGGAGTAAATAGATAGGAGAGCTGCGATTTTTTTTTATTTTTTATTTCTTTTTAATATTTCACAGTTAATTCACAAAAAACCCCAAGTCTATACACACTGGGAAAATTAATTTCTTAGGAATAGCAAACATTTTATAAGCTAGACTCTGGTGTCCTAAGAATATAGTACTGAATTTTTAGACTCGGAGAAACTCAGCTGGCTATAGTGTACTGCAAAGAAAGATAAAAATATGAAATTATATAAATGTGTATGTATATTAAATGGGAAAAGGCTGAAGTAACTTGGGCTCTGGCACACCTGTACTTCCAGTCACTTTGCAATATCCTATATTTTCACTTTATTTTTAGTTAGAAGGTGGGGTAGCCTAGACAGAGTTAAAAGGATAATAATGCATGCTCACAATACGGAGAAATAAAAAGCCCAAGGATGTTTGAGATAATGTTTGAATATAATTTAAGAAAATTCAGAGGGGTCTGCTTCTTTATTCTTCACCTGTTCTTCTGTGCCCAGTTATTGAACTTGTCTGATTTTTGCCAGCATGTTCAGGATATTGATTATTCTCCTAAGACGATAGCTTTTGAAGAATTCTTCAGGATGGAGAAGAAGCTTGGATCTGAATTTCATGTTCTTGCAGGATTGAGGTCCTGAAATTAATTTCCTTGTGACTTCTTTGGAGTATAAGCATCTGTATTTTTCTATCCAAATTGTTCATCTCCTTTAATGGATCAAGCTTCATTTCTGTAGGTATTGATCTGTGGGTATTATGAAATAGAAGATGGATGTGCATGACACCTGGATGTGGTCTACCCATTGTCCAGCAGGAGAGTGTTGTCTTTGAACCTTTTCTTCACCCCTGTACTCTTATACCCTGTCCTCCTTAGTCCTCCTCTTCACCCTTGTACTTGTGACCAGTAATGTTGGTCTGGGACTAAATATTCAGCTGTTGTAATCCAAAATGTTTTGTTGGCATCAATACCTGAGCATCAAGCTGTGAGCACGATGTGTGAGTTTGTCTTTTTTAGGTTTTTTTTTTTCTCTTCCGCAGCAAGCTGTCATATCTTCTTAAGGGGTTAGTCTGCTCCAGTGCTGTTATTTGCAGCCAGAAATTCTCAACATGAAAGCTGCAGATGCAGTTTGGGGGCTTGCTTAGGCCACCCCTTAGGTTTTCAGGCTCAGCCTATTGTACTCAGTGTATGTAAGTACATGTGCATACAGCCATCTGAAAGAGCTAATTGAACTAGCAAATTTTGTGTGTGTATTTGTACCTGTGTTTGTATGTAGCTACATGTGTGTATACACACAGCAGGCTATATGCACATACATGCAGATATGTAAGAGCTAATTGAAACAGTAAAATTCCCGGCTGTTGACTTCTGATTCATGTTGCTAGACTCCTCACAGTGACTCTGTAATTAGGATTTGTTAACATTTGCACTAATTTCGGAGTTCCAAACCTGAGTTTTCTTCTGATTTAAGTTTTAAGATCTTCAGAGCTTGCATTGTTTTTCAGTAATATCTTTGGCAGTGTATTATCATTAAAAAGTGTAAAGCTTCCTTTTAGAAAATGTGCTTTGACAGTTGGATATTTTTATTTGTCTCCCTCTAGCTAAACACCTACAGTTACCATAGACTTCAAAGGGAAAAGTAGTTGCACAACGTCATTCTAAATTAACAAAGCATTTGTGTCAGAATCGGATTATAGGGATTGGAGCTAGAACTCAGTTCCTTTGAGTTCTCTTAAAATCAGAGTAACTCTTTTGACTTTAGAGAAGTTGTGCAGATCGTGGTGAAAATTTGCCTTTGAATTTCAATACAGATTTCCCCCATTCATCAACAGCTCTAAGAAGTAGAGATTTTTCAGAGGCTGAAAGTCACGTGTGTTAGAATTTCAGTGGACACTGAAAGATTATGAGAATTAATAATTAATGTCTTTTCTCTGGAAAACTTGCCTAAGGAAAATGTTTTCATTAAAATGGGGAAAAACACTTTAACTGGAATAAAAATAATTTTAATAAAACCCAGGAATAATTTATTCAAAACTGAACAAATACACACCCAAAAAATTCATGCCAGGAAACTATTCCATTCATAATTCTGGTCCCCATAAAAAATGGCTATACAGACATTTAGAGCAGTTATTTTTAAAATTGTATGTTTTATGCGAAGTTTCCATCTCCTACTCCTCCAGTAAAAATGGGCATATCTACAACAAAAATACACTGAAGATGATCAATTCTAGTGGTTTGATAGTTCCTATATGTTAAAAGAACTTGTTGTACAAGAAGTTCTTGTCAGTAGTTTTTCGAAATATTTTGAATTTCAGAAGGACATATATTGCAAATATAACAACTCCTGTCTTCAATGAACCAACCATATTAGCTAATTGATCCGAAAGAATTAGTAAACCTAGAGAAAATAAATTCTTATTGCAGTGATGAATTCATTTTGTTCAAGACCTCTGATCCTTTTTGTGGTTATTTATGGTTGATGAATGCTTAACACCAGTGGAAATAACAAAAATTCCTTTTTTTGCTGTTGTTGGTCCTTGACCTTTTGAACTCCCTGTTTCTTGAAGTCTGTTGCCAGGGCATTAATAACAACAGGTTTTAATTTTCAGCTTGGTTGTTCAACACTGTTTGATTGAGTTAATCTGTTTTCCCATAGTGCAGAAGTGTAAGTGAAAGGAGAAACCAACCTTACAGAAATTACAGAAATTTGGCTTTTTCCATCCTCACGCTTCCAAGATTGCTCTCACAAGATCTGCTAATGGCCTTCCAAGGCCAAGTGTAAATAGCCTCTTTTCAAATGTTCTTTCTTTGTTTTCCTTCTGGCTTGATATTTTCCTGTCTTCTTTCTATACTGGGTTTGAATTGAATTTTGAAGTCTATGTGATTTTTCCTAAGTAATTCTTTTTTTTCAGGTTTCTTTAAAATGTATTTTTCCACTAGGGTCTGTCATCGGCTTGTAGGCAATATTTTTGGTACATTTTAAAAATGTTTCTTTGGTTATTTTCTTCCATTCTGCCTCATTCTATATCTTAGGATGCATTAAATCCATACCACAGAAATATTTATTATGCATTCACAAATCTATATATTTCAGTACTAAATCTTTGCTAGTTTGAGTTCTGTTCATGTGAATCTTTCCCCACTGTCTCCTTCACCGTCTTTCTGGGCTCATCTCAGTGAGCAGCCATTGAGTTTTCTTGCAGAATAGAGTTTCCATCCTGCACAGTCTTATAGTTCATTGTTCCTTCTCCAGGATATGAGCCAGTGCTCTTGCCATCACGTTCACTGAAGTCTTTTGCTTTTTGTTTTGCTACTCTCCAGATTTTTGTCTTTGAATTTCTGCAAGCACTCCCACTCTGATCAAATCTGGTGTTCATATTCACTTCGCTTTTCACCATAATGACTGTGGTTTTGTTTCTCTCCTCACTTCTTCCTGTGTTCTTTCCTACTTATTTTTTTATTTTTTTTGACAAATATCCAAAGAGACTTGTAGTGTTTTCCACATTTTTTCTCATTCCCTTTTATAATTCACCAAACTCCCTGCATGTCTCTTGTTACAAGCCTGTCTTCTATCCCCATTTGAAGAGACGTTTAATCTTTAAAAGATAGCCTTTATCTTTATGAATTTTATATATAAATTGATTCTGGTACTTTCCCAAAATAATATTTAAAAACAAAAAGATAGTATTCTAACGGATGAGACACAGAGTTGTCCACACACTTCCGAAAGTCAAGATATAACATTTTGCACTTGTGTGAAATACAAACAAACCTTCTACTAAGCATCTGCCATCATCCCAGACCATGTCATTCATGGTGCAGCTTGACTGTGGAATTCACTTTAGATTGCATCTGAAGCCTGCACTCATACCTCCCACCAAAGAGATGGACAGCAATGTTGGCATTAAACTAAAAAGTAGCACAGAAAATATCCAATGCAGAAATGTTGTCTGCATGTTAGAGGAGTTTTTCTCACTAGGAATGTGTTGCCCAAGGAAGTTGTGAACGCTCCATCCCTGGTGGTGTTCAAGTCCAGGTTGGACAGAGCCTTGAGTGGCATGGTTTAGTGTGAGGTGGCCGTGGCCATGGCAGGGGGATTGGAACTTGATGATCTTAAGGTTCTTTCCAACCCTAACTATTCTGTGATTCTACGGTTTACATATAGGGAAATTGAGAATCTGGTGGAAAGCAGAATATTAAGTGGAAAATATACTGGCTTGTGTGGTTAAGAGCTGAAGTTTTCTTTTTTGAACATACGCCTACTTGCTTTGCCACTGACATTTGTTCAGAAGAGAATGGCCAGGAACCCAAGTTTCTTCCATTTGTGGCTGAATAGCTTCAGAGTTCAGCAAAACTATTTTTCATCCTTCATAGGTCATGCAGTGACAGAAATTAAACAAATTATGCATTAGGAAGATCCGTAGCAATTGTATTTTCACTGCATTGAGGCTGACTTGTCAATGTTAACAGCTCTGAATCAAAGAAGAGAAATTTCATTTCTTCTAAACAAGTTGCTTAGCTCTGATTCACAAAGTTCACAGGACATGTGCTTGATGGTTACTGCAGTAACGTCAGTGTCCAGATTGATAGGAGAAGACACAAATGATTTATGTGTGCCTTCTAGATATTGATTTATACACTTCAGGCTTCTCATTAGTACCAGGCAGCATTCAAAGTTGTTGAAACATGTCTCTGCCTTCTTTCTCTCTGTGTCACCATTTAGAAAGGGAATGTCTACCTTCTCCGGTCAAGAAAGGTTATTTTTGTTCATTGTTCATTTCATACACCATTATCACTACTGGTGATACTACTTTTTTTAAAAACTACAAATTTATTAGGAATAGACTCACTTAAATGTAAATCAAGTTAGTGTCTCTTCCCTTCTCTGTGTGTATTGCTGCAATGGAAAAAAACATTGCATCCATTTCCCTTGGTACTATGACTCTCACGTTCATTCTACCAGGGAGATTTCTTCAGCTTGAAATGAGCAATTTGAGGTAGCAGCAATAGGCAAAGGTTTTGCTAAGCATGAAGTGTAGTGTGACGTGGGAAAATGTTGAAGAGCAAGACGTGAAAACAGGAGAAATTATTGAAGGAAATACATTTAATTTTAAATCACTGAAGGTGATTTAATAGTTTCTATTCTTGAAGCATTCAGGAATCAAATTTATCATAAAATCTCCGAGTTACTTGAATATATTTTATATATATATATATATATATACACATGCACACATATATATAAACGCATTGTTGGTTTCATATATTTGTATCCCACTGCTTTAGATGTGCCATGGTAGTTTATTCCCTTTTGGAGAATTCACAGTAAACTTGTGATCTCAGACTGGCTGAATACTGAGGGAGGTAGTAGTAGTAGGTGTTACTGATACTAGTGCTTAGGCTTGGCTTTACTGCATCAGACTGTACATTTGCAAGAATTTACAGACATGTTCATGCTTAGCTGGAATCCATGTATTCCCAATCCATGTTTTCTAACCTACAGATGTTTTTAGTAAAAAGTTAGATTCCTAAATATCGAAGTAGACTATTTGAATGTTTGTAAAAGAAACAGTCAACTTGTAATTTTTTCATATTCATTCAGTATCCATCTGATTTTCAAATGGAGAATGACTTCTGAATATTGCTTCACACACAAGAAGTTTAAGATACACTAAAGAAGGTTCTTGGAAACTCTTTCTGGTTGGGCACCCTCTTGTGCACTGTCCTCAGCGTAGTTCACAGGGTTTGAATTAATACCCACACTTGTTCCCTCTTCAAAATTCACAGTGAATTGAAATGTCTTGGTCTGTTTCAGAAAGCTTTTTCCCTGGCGGCTTCTACTTTTCGAGTTCCCTTCCTTGGGTGGTTGTTCTTTCAGCTTTTCTACTGCAAAAGAGGTTGCATACCACAGGAGGTGCAAAGTGAACATGAATGAGTTGGAGCTGGAAACCAAGGTCATGCTCCTAGCTGTAGAGGTGCTTTACATCATGTGACCTTACATAAGTAAGGACAAGAAGTAATCAGATAAACTTCTAGGAAGGGAAATTAAGGTGCAGGGAAAAAAACCGTAATGATAAGGATAGCAGTGCATAATTGCAGGTGGTGTGGACCTATGTCATAGGAAGGTCTTAGTAACCCCTGCAGTGACAGATTGGTCATGCTACTTCAGTGCTGAGAGATAACATAGATGACTTTGTAAAGGAGGTGACCTCCTTGCACCTGGCGCTGCTGGGATTTCTGTTCAACATACTGTATTCAAAATGAGAGGAATGTGGTCAGCTGTGGTGAAGGAGAGCTGGCAGGAGCATGGGAGAGGAAACGTTGTTAAGCATTTCTAATTCTGCCTGTGTTAATGTCTGGTGTCCACCAAATGGGTCCTGACCACAAGATCTGGAATTGCTAGCTAGATACTACAATAGACTTGTACAACCAAAAGATAGCACCATAGTTGTACAAATTTAAAAGTATTACTCAAAACTTTTGCAGTAAAATATCGAAAGCCTACTTGCCGGACATACAAAATCATCATGGTACTGCTTGTATGAGTTATTGTTGTGGAAATGAAATAGTTGTTTCTCTTTTAATATTGTGATGGGTGACCAGATCATTTCAGTGGCAAAATGCAATTAGAAAATAAAGCAACATAAAGAAATTGCATAAAAATGCCTTTTTTTGTTTTTTGGTTCAGAGCGGGAACTTTCCCTTTCTGCAGACTGTATGCAAGTAGCAGAATCACAAGTGCTTCAGGGAGTATAAAACCCAAACCATATTCAGTGTAGCTGGTTAGAAAGGCAAATCTGAGTAGTTAGATTTTGTTGGGTTTTTTTAAACTATGTCTCCAAGCAGTCTTACGACCCCAGTATTATGCTTTGGTTTGGAAGAAGAGGCTTGGATTAATTCAGTTTTGGTGTTGTCAGATTTAGTTCTAGTATAAGGGATTTCAGAATCATGTCAAGGGAAGCAGCCTCTGACTTCAATTTCTACAGTAGATCTGGCATAAACTACTTGGTGTTTCAAATGGTGAGTTGTAATCAGTTGTGGTGGTGTCTTTCAGCAAATCCATAAAAGTTCGCATTAAATTTTGACTTTTGGAGTTTGAATGTCCAACGTGCATAAATATTCTTGCTGTCGCTGAGTAGACGGATTTGTCCGCCTGCTCTAAATCTTAGCTTTTGCGTTTACCCATGGTAAAAAAAACCACCACCAAACGTTATTTCCTGTATAAGACTTTTATTCTTATGTTTTGTCTGTTTTGGAAAAAATAAAACCCCTTGTTGCTGATATATACGGTATTTGAGTGCTTAAAAACAGCTCAGTTGACTACTGATTTAAAAACTTCTCAGAAGGAAATTGCATAACAAGACTGGGAGTCAAATATGTTGAGCTTTGGCAAAGAGCTGCGGAAGAAGGGCCTGGCTGTAGCAGCCTCACAAGAAAAGAACTTGACATTTTGAAAAATTTTTATTGAGCGGTGTGGACAGGGAACGGGAAGTCAGATCACTCTCACAGGCAAGCTGCAGTCTCTTCCTTGCTGACCTTTAAATGCCACTTAGTGTCATCAGAAAATCAAGGAAATGCTGATAACAGGGCTTTGGGTAAGAGAGTTATGTATGAGGGATATCTTTTGAAAGCAAACATGAACTGACTTCCATTTTTATTCACATCTGTTTTTGTAAGATGCAGTTCTCACAGCAGTGCACTTTTAATACATTAATCTTGCATTATGTTGTTATCATTAAAATTTTCAGATGTATCCATAAGATGTCAGAGTTTTATAATTGCATTCTAGATTGACCTTGGAACACAGACTGGTCTCTGCTTTAGGGTCTTAATCTAGCCTGTGTTGAGTTCAGGAAGCTATTGACTTTTGTAGTCTTGTAGAAAGTTGACTTCTTACTGTCTTTTGAATGACTTGTATGCCTCAATCACCATATTACTCTGAGTCTTCATACTTCTGCATTTTTAACAGCTCCTCTTTGCTGTTCCAAAAAGTCTTTGGAAGCTAGATTTCAGCCTCAAGAACTAGCAGGAAAAATTCCTAAAAATAAACTGCTAAGCCCTAAGGAAAGCATCTTGTACATTAGGAAAAAAAAAAAAAAAAAAAAAAGAAAATTCCTTAGATTTCAGAAGTTTAATGGGAGGCAGAAAGCTGTCTGGCAAGTACAACATGGAACAATGGATCCATGAAAACTGATGGCACTGTATGTAGGCATTGCATATTATTGCCTCCTTCCAACATCTACTTCATGGAACTGAAATGAACTTAAGTCCGTGGTTGTGATTTGGTACATGTTCAAGACCCTTGCACGGCTAGAGTCCAACTTGACTGTTGACTTTGCTGGTTGTATCTGTGTTTATGCTGGGTTTTCTTTGGATTAATAAAAAAAAAAAAATCAGAAGGGAAGAGAGAGGAAGCTGTTTCTTTTCTCTTGCTAGGTTACATTACTTAGTTGTTTTTTGAACTCCTAGGAAAGTGCTCTATCCTAGCGATCTACCAGACACTGTGATTTTACAAGTTGGGAGACATTTTTGAAAGCTTGCTATTTAATTCATTGGCATGAATTTTCTTTTTCTGACATGATTTTTCTTTTTTTTCTTTCTCTTTTTTTTTTTCACAATAAGTTACAAAACACAGATTGTAGGAACTGATTTTGACTCTGAACAGAACATTTATGCTAACCTGTTTTTCAGTTGAAACAGGATAAAAACTGACTTTTTTAGCTAGCTACATTGGCTGCAACACTTCAGCTTGGCTTTCCTCTATTACACTGCTGTAATTTGAGTAGTTCCACTGAAATTAATGCATTGATATGAAATTAAAACAAGAAATAAGAGACAGTTTGGGTAAGTGGCATGTACATACAAGGTCCCTGCAAGTTTGCTTAATTAATGTTCTATACTCTTAATAGTTGCCTTGCTAACCTGCCTGAAACCCAAACCTCCAAAATCCAGTGATTTGAAAAGAAGCTGCACTGCATCTAACACAACAACAAATATAAAAGCTGGGTAAGCCATTGTCTGTCTAGATTAGGTTTACAGCAAAAGATGAATCATGACAAAACCACTTGTGTCAGTGGTTTGTGTCCAATGTGTTGGGTTTTTTTTTTTCTTCTTAAAGCCACTAGGAAGCACTACACACGTGGAAATCTTGAAAGTCTGCCTTCATTTAGACAGACCTCTCATTGCCGACTGTTGGGGCTTTCAAAACGACTTTGAAGTTGTCCTCATTCCACTCCCCTCTAAGCCATAGCAAGTTTTTATTTTGAGGGGAAGAGTCTTTAACATGAGCATCCTTGAAATGCTCACTCAGTATGTAATGGGCTTGATATAAAGATTAGACTTGGAAAAGAAAACATAGATTAATTTTTCCAAATGTTATATTGGGTTTTTTTATTTCATTAAAATCTTTTTATTATAAACTATTGTCCTACATGACAACTATTTATAGTGTCATGTAAGTATTGCATTTTTTTCCTGTATCTTTTGTTAGAAAATCCAAGCTCAAGAAAAACCCAAACAAAACAGATCTAGAATGTTTGGTTGTTCACCACTGTATTCCTTCACAGTGATCTGTTGTCTGGAAGAGGATTCTGATAGCTCTTCAGCCACAAGAATTGAATAGGATGTTAATTTAAAACTGGGTATATTTTAGCTTCTTACTGGTACCCTGTATTTGTAATTCTGTGAGGGAAGTCTTAGTGGGCTTTTATTATTGCTATAATAAAATTATAGGAATATAAATCCTATAAAGTATAGAAATATAAATTATTTTGTTTTTTCATTTTATAAGTTTGTGAAAAAAAGAGAACTACTTTATATTTCACCCTGTGAATCCTGTCATTTTTTTAGGAATAAACAAACTTTACTTGATAGAACCGAGTACAGTTGTGCGCTGGAATGACATAAAACTTGTGGGTTACAGATGAGAATTATTTTTTCCACTGCCTAGGAGAGAGCCAAGAAAAGAGTACATTTCTTCGTAAGATTAGACCTAATCTTTTAAACCTCACCTTCCACTTCAAACTTTTTTCTTCATTTGCTAAGAAGATGAAGCTATTGATGCTGTTCAACTCATAAAAACTGGCAATTAAGAAGATGTGGCAAATACTGCTTGACATTAGTCAGTCAGAGAATACCAGTAGCATGCCCTGTTTGTGCTAAATATGCTAGTCCAAGATGAAGTCTGCTGTGCAGTGTGCTACATAAAAGATAACAGAGGCATCCAGCTGGTAGTTTTAACTCAGTGATGGTTATGTAGTCAGTTTTCTATCTGCATTTAGCAATTTCACTTGCTGTCATAGGAATCTGTAAACCATTGAACTTTCTCAAGCAGTCAAGAACATGTACTACATAAATCTTTTTGCATGTTACATTTTTTTTTTTTTGGCTTTCTACGCTTCATCAGTGCTTCCTCAACAGTTCTAAAATGAAAAGAATTGACTTTTTGAGCATGCTGCCCTATGTGGTTGTTTTTTTCTTGTATTTTTACCTAAGATTGCACTTGGCGCTTGTGGAAAGGAATTATTGTGCCATGTCACAAATCAAATTCACTGAAACTTACATTCTTACAGTAAGCCAAATATCCACCACAGCAATGCAAAGTATTTTCCAGCACTTTCCAAGTTGGAGAACTCTAGGTTTAAAGAATCACCTTTTTTATTTGGAAAGTGATGGGATTTGTGGTGGTCTCAAGTTTCCTGCCTGTATGTATTCTCTAGTTTTGGACCAAATTCTGCCTAAGAGCTTTATGTCCTCAGCGAATTTTACAACTGCGGTTGCATCTTCTGTTGTGCTAAGAACAGCATTATCAACCATGGTCATCAGCCTATGCTTCTGGAATTGGTATCCTGCTCCAGGTCACAGTGGATTGGTATCTGGTGATTTCACAGAAGCCATTTCTGAGAAGCGACCGTTTCATAACTTAATTAAAAAGTAAAATCTTAAATTTAATATGGATGCTTCTCTTAATTAAAAATAGCAAAAGGTGACTCACAGGTTTTGAGGGAAAAGTTTTTGCTTAGGTCTTTATTAGCAGATCCAAAAAATTAATTATCATAGAATCATAGGATAGTTAGGGTTGGAAGGACCCTTCCCATCTTGCTTCTCCCTCTGAAGTGATGACTGAGGGGGCACCGATGCCTCTCAGGCTATGCTGAGTCCAGGATCAGCGCCAGCTTCACCCACAAATTACTTGTGTTCATTACTGGCTTTCTGCTGCCCTGGTGTCTTTGGAGCGTCTGGTGTCATGGAGATGCTCAGCAAGGAAAAACCTCCCAGCATGCCTGCCTTGATACCCAGAACCCTATTTTCTTGGTTTTCCTGCAGCCAGGAATGTGCTTGCAGGAGCCCCTTCACAAGCCACAAACTTTGATGTCCATGGAAGGAGACCGGGGAGATCTCTCCCATACCCTACATCTGACAGGCACTTCGTATGTCCTTCTCCCCTTTTACTGGTGACATGGGGCCTGGCTGAAAGCCTACTCCGGTCACAACCATCTCTCCATGGCCATGGACCAGGCACAGGATCAATGTTTTTTTGCAGAAGATGATTTTTAGGAGGAAAGAGGCATATGACAGTGGCGTGCACTCTTTCCAAACAAAGATAAACAAGGGTGCCCTAGATAACTCTGTTCTTGCTGGCAAGGGGTATTTTTAACTAGCAACACAACACAAAAATAACGCAGGCGGCTGGATAAAATAGGAACGTTTGCTTTTCTGGGAGATGGGTTTGCTGTGTGTTGTGGGGAAAGCAAGAAGCTTCTTTTCTGCAGCCCTCTCCTGGCTCTCTATCAGCCAACCCATTCCTAGGAGGTGCTACCCATAGTGTTTGCACGAACATGGTAGATGTTTTTAAATAGCTGCTATAAAGTAATCAAGGTTGAAAGGTCAGGCTTGGCTAAAAGCAGCTCCCAGGAGCCTGCATTTACAGCCTGGCCATGCCTTAAACCAAGAAAGAAAGAATAAAGTTTATGGGCCCACTCATCCAGAGATACCTTGGACATCTGGATGCTCTGGCTAATGCTGTCAGAAGGCAGAAAATACATCTCCGCCTCAGTGCCACCCCAAGAAGTGATCTGTTTGCAACACTCCTGCCTGCAGCCTGCCTTCTCCATCATCCAGCAGAGCCAAGGCTGCCCTAGACCATGCCAGGAGCACGGCTGAGCCTGCCTGTGGCAGGAAGAGGGCTCTGGTATGTCCTTTAGGGTGACTGGGGTTTTCTAGCTGTCAAAAGAGCCTTCATGGCTTTGGGGTAATTTATGTACATGCCTGTCATCTGGCTTTTCCTCTAGAAAAAAGCAGGAAACAAGCTGGGGTAACGATGGGATGTACAGCACGTGGGGAAGTTTTGGAGAGAGCCTTAGACCCCTAGGCTATGTGAGGCAGGCAGAAACTGCCAGGGATGTTATATATTCAGGTGGAAAAGCAGGCACATCTCTGTGCAACTACATGCACACACATGCATAAGGGAAATTAAGCTTCTCTCATGCTTGTCAGGGCTTCATTTGGAGAGAGCAGTCAGGAAAAAGAGTGGCTATGGAGGAAAAGCAAGGCCCATGCTCTTAAAGCAACCCTGTGCTGGAGGAAAACCGGCTCCAGTCTCGCCAGCACCTCTCCGTGTTCTTGTGATGTGAGTCAGCTGCTTCCCTCCGCCTTCCCCTCCAGGATGAGTAATTCAGCCGTGATAACCTTTAACGAGTCCTGGGGACTGTCACAGCTTCATATTTAAATGCAGCCTTGTGTTTTATTATCAGAGTCCAGGATGGAGACAAAGTACCAGTGTAGGAAATGTGGAGGGGTCTGCTGGAATTTCAAAGGAGACCCCTCCAAGAAATGCATTCAGTTCCTATAGCAGCATCTGCATTCAGTGGTGAGGGACCCCCATAACTCAGCCCTGTCGAAACTGCAGCAACCTCTAGTAAATCTTATTTGTATTTTAATGCTTTAAAGCTCCAGCAGCTCTGAGAGCCCTCTCCGCAGTGTTGCAGCACCTGGAGCAAGCCTTTGCTGAGCTGATCTTTGCGGTGCTGAGGCTGTGCCTGAAAGGGAAGGTCTGGTTGCAGCAGCCAGGCAGTGGCAGCAACTCAGTCAGACCATGTGGACCAAAACGTACATTTCTGGCTCAAACCTGGCCACTAGATTTTCTCAGGCTGTGGGCTTTTCACAGGACAGATTGCTTTCATAGAATCATGGAATCATTTAGGTTGAAAAAGAGCCTTAAGATCACCAAGTCCAACAATAAATCTAATACTTCCAAGACCACCACTAAACTATGTTCCTAAGTGTCATGTTTGTGGCTACTTTTATTTGCACAACAGTTGGAGAGGTGAGTTGTGGCCCATGATTTAGACATTTTTTGCATCTCATGCAAATAACGACCTAAAGCACCTTGGGCTGAGTCCAGTGGGTTCTGAGATTTCCCAGAACAGGTCTTGCACTGTGGGAGAGGGTAGCAAAAACTCACATCAACCTCTCTCTCTTTCAAACTCACAGAGAAAGTATCTATACTGCATAACTGATGTGCCATAATTGCACTTGGGCTGGTGAATCAGAGAGGCAAGTAATTTATGTCAAGATTTTCCCCTCACCCCTTGCAAATTATAATGTGCTATATTGTCATTATAGGATAATGATTATGTCTAATAAGTAGTTTTGAGTGCTGGCATCTCTTTAAACTTTACTGCAGTGATTTCTTTTCCTGTCCAGAGGTAAAGGCAGGCAGCAAGGTCACATGGACAGGTAGGGCTATGTGGCTGCGCAAAAGGAGATGGCTTTTGGAGGTCAGAATGAAAGGAGCCATTGTGTG
>JBCJKH010012280.1:30650-44714 GCA_039877255.1 Loriculus beryllinus
TGAAAATACTGTTATTGTTATATTTTCGGTAGGCCTTTTTGCAACCTCTCATGTCTTTCATTTTGGAAAGTGTTTAATCTATTACAGATTTCTAGAAGCTGACAGCAGTACTTACTTTTCTAAAACCTTTTTCTTCTTGGAAGGTGTGAACATCTCCAGTTGCAGACATAATTGGTTTATAAAAATGACAGCAAGAAAAAAGTAGGAATCCCATATCTACAATAAACATATGGCATTTGGTTATTTCATTTTCTCAGTACCACTGTTTTATGACCACTCAAGATGCACGTTTTCAAATCATATCACTTGTTTCAGTCTCAAGTAATGAGTTACTCAACTGTTTTTGACTAAATTACCTTGCATTGAAATATACTTTTCACCAACCCCACGTTTATCAGAAATACAACTGTTTTACATATTCTACATCTCTTAAATGTAACAGTTTGAGAATTCCAGATAACTTTTTTTCATCCCTCCAAATCAGAAAACCTTAAAACCATTGAAACATTCTGGACATTTTTAAAGACAAGAGTACAAAAAGTTATGCCTTTAAATCCAAAACAAACAAAAACAACCCAAAACAATCTGACACCTCAGAAGAAATCACATAACAGAATTGTCATTCTTCAGCCTGTCCTACTTTATAATATTCCTTGTAAGTCTCACTGTAGGCTTCACTGGGCAAAACCGAAGCCGGGTTTTGTTAACATATTGCAAATATACAGATGTTTTGTGCATGTGCTTAATGAATCAGACGTTGAATCTTCTATTTAGAAGATTTAAGAGAAATTTAAAGATCATTCAATATTAATTATTTTAACTCAATATAGATGCTTCATGGCAGGAGGGAGAAAGAAGTGTATGGGAAGCCCTATTACATACATTGCAATTCTGCAGGATAGCAAATTTAAAGACATAAGACGCCTTGTCTACAAGCAATTCTTGTATCAGTTTTAGCCCCAGAACTTCTGGAACTTCATAAAGGATAGGCTTCCTCATGTCCAGTTACGACAAGCAGCTAAATCTGCATTCCTGTCAATTTCTCCAAAAGGAGTCTGGATTTTCATAGAAGCATCCACAGCTCTGCTGGAAGTTATCAGGAGCTTGCTGTCTTCTCTAGGAAAGAAGCTCTGCACTTTTTATGAAGAAGCAATTAGACTAATGTCTTTTGGTTGGGCAGAATATTCATTCATGTTTCCATGGGAATGGGTCTTTTAAGATATATTCCTAGGTCTCCTCATCTGAATCCTAGATGCATCATTCTGTATTTCACAGTTTATCATAGGTGCCGTATCTCGCTATATGAGGTACTTTCTAACATCTTTAACTACATTCACCATGCAGTGTCATAATGTTCTAATTTTAATTATGCAGCATGTTAATTTGTCTTGAGAGAAATTACAGAAATGCAAATCTATATTTTGATAAATTTGCATTGATTAAAAATGGAATAATTTTCCTTTCTGCGATAACTCTGTAATAACAGACAAATAAGAAAATTAGTTTCTACAATCCAAAAAATGCCTATGCAAAAACCCTGAATAAGTAGTCTAACAAAGAACCTGAAATACAAAATGAAAAATAAAAAAACAAAATAAAAAACAAACCAAAACAAAACAAAAACAACAAAACAACCCATAGCTTTTTTAAGACTTGTAAGTCAGTCGTGCATTTAGGAAAAAAATTAATCTCGGACCACTTGAAATTGCTGATTTATGATAAGTTGTAGCTGTTTAGATGCTGGAGCTAAGTTTAATAATAAACCATCCACCCACATGATGATGTAGGAGCTACTTCAACTATCTCATGTTGGACACATTTACTCTACCTTGTAATCAAAGTTTTCATTTAAGAAGTTTTTACGAAGGGCATCCGAAAGGTACAATACTGTAGTAATGATCACACTGGGAAGAAAAGAAAGAAAAAGACAAGTTTCCATTAAGCAAATATTCATATTTAATACTCAGAGCAAGACAGTTTTCCAGTGAAGAAATAAATGTAGCATGTAGGGCGGCATTAAATACTACATTTTAAACGGATACAAACATCTGACCACTAACAGCACCTATTGACAGAAAACACGCAGATTAAGAAGAAAAACAAACAAGCAAATGTGTGTGGTGCAAGTACGCATGCTGAAAACATGTTCTGTATAGAATATAATTGCTCAAGAAGAAAAATCGTAAGTTTTGTGCTGCTAATACTGCTGATACAAGATTTAATATACATTTTATCCTGCTAACACTGGCATATACAGTTGGGCAAGTTACTTTCAGTTTTCCTGGTACTGAAAGTATGTGCATATAGCTTATAAATATAAAATATCTAACAATTCCAATAATGACAATATTGACAGCCCTATGGACAAAGAGTCTTTTTAATGACAACAGATAAATGCAAAACTGCAACTAAGACCTGCTTCTAAAGATCTCTATTCTGTATGCTACAAACGGTCATGCCTTGCCCTACATTGGCACCTGACTCAATTGTATTAATCTACCTTAGATAAATATACACAACCCCAAACCTTTCACAGTGGCTGTCATCACAGGTCATTGACAACCTTATTCATTGTATCAACCAAGTTTGGTAATCTGCTGAAACAGAACATCCTTAAAGATTATTCAAATACAACTCATGTCAGTGATTCAACCCTCAAGCTAACCTCTGCTTAGTGCACTAGTGACTATCATCAGATTTAGTTAAACCAAAAGTTAATTTTGAAAGCTTACAGGGGAGAAAACCAGACAAATATAGCGTGACTTTTTCGCTGTTACACTCATGTATTTTCCAACAATCAAATGTATAAAGACCTTCTGAGGAAAAGCTTTTTTCCATACATTTCATGTCATTACCATCTATCTGCTATTGATACATCTAATATTTCTTTGAGTATGGCTCTTGACCTGTATGCTGTTACAGTGCTAAATTTCTTAACCCCTCCATACTTTGAATTTCATTTTTTAACCATTTTTCATTCAAGAAAAAATGTTTTCTATTTAATAACTGCACTATATAGATCTCCTAAAGATACGTAATATGTTTCATCTTCACAACACTGAAGAATTAAATGATACCCAACCCACCTAGGAGATAAACTCTATTATTCTTCCAGCATGTTTGACAGATTTCAAGTTTATAAATACAAAACGGCTATGCATTATTTAGCATGTTACTAGTTGAAATGTTTGCTTCCATTTCTTTAGTAAATTACTGTCCCTGCCAAACTTTATCTTGATTTCTCTGAACACCTGTAACAGCCAAGTCTGAGACTGTTTCTAGAACACTACCTGAGCCTCAAGCGTCATTCATCCCTAGTTCCATTGCTCAAATGCAATTTTCATACATATTATTTTCACAATTACAGTGTAGCTTGCCTATCCAAGCAGTGTCTCATCTGTATGAGCTTGCCTATCCAAGCATTCATCTGTATGGTTTAGTCCACTTTTCCACCAACAGCGAGTTACAGTGTATGTACAACACTCCCTGTTGCAACAAGGAAGACAAAGTAAAATGTTAACAAACTGCAATATAAGCAAAGCTAAGAACCAAGACATGGATAAGAAGAGAGTCCTGTCATTCCTGTTATTGTGCATGACTTAATTTACAGCCCATATGTTTCACAAAATGGAAATAGTTTGCATATTTCAGGAAGATGTTCTGATAGAAAAGGTCAGATCGTCAGAACTCTTGCTATGTAAAATTTCAACCTAAGCCCAAAGTAACAAATTTGTGAAAATTTGTATGCAAGAGAAAATTTCATAGGATCTTACGAACTGCAACCATACTGCCAAGTATACATTACATAGTTCTGTTTATGCCTGAGACAATTATTTTCTTGCCACATTCCTTCCGTGGCAGGTGAAAATGAAGAGAAATATCTGCTTCAGTTCTTATGAGAAGGTGATTAGAGTATAAAACTTAAAATGCAAGTTTTTGAATCTATTTTCTAGAATGTTCCTGGGATAACAGAATAATTGCAATGGTATTTCTTGCTATAGGCAACAAAGCTCAGGTTTCATTTATTCAGTAAGCCAAACATACGACCTGGATTAGTTGATGGGTCTGTAGTGAGAGCGTGTATGTTGCAGATAAAAAAACCCCTCAAAACATAAGACTAAAGATAGAAAGATGAAACCGTTGGTTTTGACCCACAACCTATTATTCTGAACCTACAACGTACTAAAGTCAGGTGCATAGAAAACGCGGCTAGGATTAATGGTTCTCTTTCCATTTTTCCAACAAACAATGCAGGTTCTATTAAAAAAAAATAAATAAATAAAAATACATGAAGCAGAGACAGCAGCCAGAGGCCAGATGGACAGCTGTCTGATCTGGTACAATACTCACATTCCAAATTGCTTCCCAGCCAACAATTTCAAAACAAGAACTACAACAACAAAAACACTTTTTGAAATCCATTTGAGTATCGAACTAGAAAATACTGAGTTTGTGATAACACTTGCTATCATTCCTCTTACCACCTGCCACAAATTTGTTCTGAACTACTGAGTGTATCACAGGAGAAAACCCTCTGCTTTCAGATACTATTGTGGGCTCATACACAGATTGTTAACCTTAGGCCCTTGTTTACAGAGTGGCTTTTCCATCAGATTTTCAGAGCAAAGTTTTCTGCAATAATCTGTTTGAACAGTCCAAAGCTGCTCCCAGGCTCTGCAACAGCAGCAACAGCAGCTCCACAATTGGTCTGCAGCCTTGCCTACGCTCTGGCAATCTGGTTTTTGTCTGGGCAGCCAATGGTAGAAAATGAAAGCTTTTTCCATTCTGATATGGGACAAATACGTAACGTTCTCATTTCAACCTTTGCAGAGTGAAATCTTCCTTAGCACAGATATGTTTGAACAGAAAAAGAGATTTTTTAATATTTCATAAAAGAAATGCACCTAGAGTCACATATATCATAGAATCATAGAATGGTTAGGGTTAGAAAGGACCTTAAGATCATCCAGTTCCAACCCCCCCTGCCATGGGCAGGGACACCTCACGCTAAACCATGCCTCCCAAGGCTCTGTCCAACCTGGCCTTGAACACCGCCAGGGATGGAGCACTCACAGCTTCCTTGGGCAACCCATTCCATTGCCTCACCAACCTTACCGTAAAGAACTTCTTCCTTATGTCCAATCTAAACTTCCCCTTTTTAAGTTCAGAAACATTTGTGAGGCCTTTGCTAAAAGAAGGAGAGTGAAGAAAAAATAAGGCAGAAAAGCTGGAAATTGTATAGAGTGACTTCGTATCCTTATTGGCCAGGACAGTCCATGAAAATGGGTGACAGTTCTAGTGACTGACAAAAATCTCCATTGTACTGTTTTGCCCAGAAGCTTGTCAGGCCTACATCCCTGTTTCGGATGCTGCCGTGGGATACCCAGAGATCTGCTCTGCTTTCTGAGTCGTGCCATGTGACCTTTCAAAGCAGTGCTCTGGTTTTGCTTTTAGGAAGGGTCACTGTTTCTCTATGTAGTTACCAAGAATTAAACAGAAATGGGGAAAAACCTTTCTGAGGACCTAACCCTTTGAAAAGCATAGAGTTAAGGGAAAAGGAAATTGTTCTTGTTTTTATAGTGACGTTCAGGTACGTATGTTACTAGACATGAACAAGCACATTAAGACTTCTGGTTCCATTGTCAACAAAAGTATTACATTCTAAATATAATTCTGTAAAAATCAGTATATAAAGCCATGCCAAATAAGAATGCAAGGACCCAATACCTTCAAGGTAGTATAATGCGGACTGACTCTCATCTGCTTAGGACTTATCACCTCTATAGCAGACTGATATTTTAAAAGCTGTCTTAGTGCAAAATGGAGTCAGGAACGAATCTTTTGATTTCATTATAGAGGAGGAGCCTAGGGCTTAATCTCACTCCCTGTGACTCTTTCATATCTGCATTAAGACATATGGTAAATAAATGCCTTCACCAGTGAAGCATTGTGCAACTAAAGTCAGTGCATGCTCTTTGTAAAGGACTGTGGAACCTTATTTTCCCATTCTTAAGATCTTTAAGAATGATTGTTGGAATATACCAGTGTTTTATCTTTCAGAATTGGACTAGGTGCGTTTGAAATAGCGCTCATTTGTAGACACAGCTGAAGAGAAACACCAATGTTGCAACGTTTGGTGCACTTTTTAAGATTTCCTTTTGAAATTCCTACTGTAAGTATTTTGATGAGGTGACCTGTGTCCTCCAGAGTTAAAGATTGTATTTGAAATAAATAGATCTTTTACTACAAAAGTACTATGGCGTTATAACTCTTAAGTTTATACAGGTGTGATAGCCACATACTATATAATTTTGCCATTCTTTTAGGCTCATCTCCCTGCAGTGTGGCCATGATATCTGAAATTCTGTTACACAAAAAACCTGAAAATATAAACACTCTTTAAACAAGTTAACGTTTATATTTCCGGCGTGGCTGCTGAAAGATTAAAGTGCTGACTTTCTGAAGGCGTTAGGAGGAAAGTATTTATCATAAGTAACGTACAGTACAGTGTCGATTTCAAATTTTCTTAGTCTAAAGAAAAAGCCATTTTGAAGAAGGGAAACAGATGAAGGTTGCATCAGAGGTTTCCCGTGACAGGGTTAATTTTGGGCAATAGAAATGTCTTGTGTAGTTGACAAAACCAATGAAGAGCAAAGCAGATTATGGGCACAGTTGTTAGAGTCTGGTTGCATCTGTTGGGTAAAGGACATCTTTCTGAAAATGGATGTATAGGTCAGAATATTAAACAGTTACGGTGTGCCTCTGAAGTTCCTAGGCTGAAAGGTGTTCACAGGCTGTCCTGCAGTTTGAAGAGGAATGTATGGAGTACAGTTGAAATGAAGCACAAGTTCCATGAAGCAATCGAAAACCAAGGGAAGAGATTAAATATTCAGTATTGTGTGGCAAGGTAGCAACAGAGGTATTGTGTATGAGAAAACCCAAATAGTTCTGTTTTATCTACGTGCAGACTATTCAGTTTGCTTTGAAAATAGAGGAAAAAATCTTAGGGTGTAAGTTGATTTCTTTAGTTTATGGGAAAGAATTAGCAGTGGTCTTTTTTTCAAGGAAGGACGTCAATTCCTTATTAATGAACTTCCTTCCATAAAAAGATAAGATGTTTGTTTAGAAAACTTTATTTATATGCAACTGTTACTAACAGGAAGATCCTACAAAAGGGGAACATGTTTATTTCCAGTGAAGCTAGCACATTAATAGAAAACGAAAAAGGTAGTTCAGAAGGTTTTTTCTTTTTTAATATCTGATTTCATAAAGCTGTGTAGAAAAGCAAATACTGTAGCTGTTGTAAGTATCTGTATTTTGACTTTCCAACACAATAAGCCTGTTATTTTTAACCTGTTGTTGAGCTCCAGAGCATTCAATTTTCTTTACATCAGTGGATTCCTCGAGGAATATGTGTCTCTTCTCCTTGCCTAGTGGTTGCAGTCAGAAATTTCCATGTGCATGAAGAGTGGGGTGTTTTAACTTATGCTTTATATTTAGGTTTGCTCCAATATAATTTTACCATATTGGAGCTTTTGTTTCTGTGGGGCTTACAGTAATTTACCTCCTTGAGGGCAAAGCCCCTGCAGTAACTTTAATTACTTTTTAGTGCAGCATCATTAGTTTTCCATGTCTGTTTGAAGGTAGCGTTCCCTCTGTAACTGTTTTAAATCTCCTCTAGAAAAGAGTTATTTCTGTTCAGAGCACAATTGGGCAATGTTTCAGTGTGCTGAACATGCATTAAGTACTCTGCAAAGGAATGCAAAATCAAAGAAAAAATCTACAGATTTCTTCCCTGGAGACATCCCCCTGCTTTTCTTAAACATCTTCCAAGTGATGCTATTTAGGATAATGAGAAGTCACTTGGAAAAAAAAAATGCTTCTCAAAAGAAGAGGGTATGGCAGCATTACCAGTATGAAAATCCGGAAGGCTGGATACTTCAGAAACAAGGAGGTTCCCTCCTTCCTTAAGTTGGCAGATTGAGCCCACACCATTCAGAAAATAGAGCTGCGCAGTGAAGGAGATAGGAAAAACTGACTCTCCTTTGCAAGCAAAACCTTTTCTCTATCACAGCACTTTAGATGATGTGCTAGCAGAATTTGAAGTCTCCTTATGGTACGCACAATGTAAACTGAGTCCATTGTAAAAACACACAGTTTTCAGGTTTATTTCCATGCTTACATAGTTTTCTGGAGGTGCTGTAGATAAACTAACATATGTTCCTCTCCTCTCCATCCAGATCTCAAACTTGGGTTGCTGAGGACAGTTGTTGACTCCCCATTCTTCATCAAGGCCATATCTTTAGAGGAGACTACCTGCCCTCAGTGTTTGATCAAGGCAGATGTTTTGTCACCAGGAATAACTTAGCTATTGAAGAGGCTTACTCACATAAATAAAAAGGAATATTGCAGCCAAGAGAGTCATAGGCTTGCTCGAATCATTGCTGACAGGTTTCTTTCTCCCTACTTCTAGTTTATTTTTGACCAATTCTATGCCTAAATGTGAAGTTCAGCTTTAAGAGAATCATTTTAACATGAACAAATATAAATGAGACTGTCATATCTTTTCTGGAGAAGGAAAGGTACTCACACTATAAATTTGCCAAATTTCTTGTTTATAAAGAGAAGATACTTTCAGTATTTGCTGTACATCTTATTAAATGGAAGGAAATTTAATATGTGGAAATGCAGAGGAAATGCTGGTTTTGCCACATTAGTTGATTTCAAATACCACCACACAGGATTTTTCTTTTTTCTTTTTTTTTCCTTTTCAAGTGTTTCTATACTTCTGTTGGAGATAGCAGCCTCCTGCGGTGTACGTTCCCCTGTTCCCAGTACATATTGCACTTGAAAGAATGATGATTCTGCTGGCAATCGTTGTTAGGAGTGCCGGGGAGCTGGCAGGACACTGGGTTAGGCATCGTAGTCATTTAGTAGTGTTTTCATGCTTTTGAATAGGGATGCTTTTCTCACAGCAGAATTTGTGTTACAGTACTATTCACTGTCCTTTTATACATAAACCAATATATGATCAAAAGCTTAGGTCCCCTCTGGTTAATTGAGCATTTTAAGATTATGTCAAAAGAAGGAGGTACTCTAGTGAAATGTCCTGCTGAAAGCCATTGAACCCATATGCAGGCAACCTTGCAGGCTTAAAATGACATTTCATTTTGTTCAGCCTGGAGAAGAGAAGGCTCCAGGAAGACCTTAGAGTAGCTTCCGGTACCTAAAGGGCACCTATAAGAAATCTGGAAAGGGACTTTTTACAAGGACATGTAGTGACAGGACATGGGGCAATGGCTTTAAACTGGGAGGGAGGAGATTCAAATCAGACATGAGGAAAAAATCCTTTACTGTGAGGGCGCTGAGGCACTGACAAAGGTTGCCCGGTGGAGTTGTGGCTGCCTCATCCCTGGCAGTGCTCAAGGCCAGGTTGGATGGCGCTTTGAGCAATCTGGTCTAGTGTAAGGTGTCCCTGCTTGTGGCAGGGGGTTGGAACTGTATGATCTTTAAGGTCCCTTCCAACCCAAACCATTTTAAGATTCTGTGATTCGATGGCATGGAAAACATACCTGGAATTCATTCTGCCAGCAAGAACCAAGGAATAATGTTCAAGTAGTAAAAGTAAAGGACAAGCAGTGAACAAAATACTTGAATGAAATATATGTTGAAATCATTATTAACATACTAAATTTGTTCAAAGCATTATTAAACCATAGTCTCACCCAGATTTCCAGAATCAGTCCCTGAATTTTCAGTTCTCAAATTTCCCACATGTATGTGTCTATGCTACAGGCATGGGCTTGGAAGCCACTTGAAATGTGACTCATTATCTTCTTTAGAAGTAAAATGTATTCTAAAACAGTGGCCAAGTTTTTTAGAAATGATTAGCTCAGCTGTCCATAATTAGGAAGCTGAGTTTGTAGCTTGATGTTTTCTGAACTTTTAAGATGTCAGAAGCTACGTCTGGTTGCTCAGCAACTTGGTATCTGGCCACTGTGATTTTAATATCATATTATTTTTCACTATGCCACCTTCTGTTGCAAAAGTAGTTTAAATTGAGATTGTTAATATAAAAATCTGAGCAAAGCCAGCATTTATTCCACTAATGTTCCCCCAGCACAGCGGGGTTTGGGGTTTTTTTGCACAGATATCTTTCTTGCATGTTTGCACAAAATGATTATCATTCTTCCACCTTACTTCTTCATAATTTAATGCCACAGATTTGTGGTTAGCTGACTGCAAGGATGATCTTGATCAGTATTAAATCACACTGTTACTGCTTGTTCTCCTCAGGTTTTCAAAATGACACATTTTCCCATGGCTGCAAATTAATCTCTAGAGCAATGAATACCGGTCTTGTAGAACAGTATAGAGTAAGGTATATTCCTAATATGCATATTTGTGTCAGTAAGGATGACATCAGTAGAGCTGTCTATCTGTGTGCCCGGTGAGTTAAAGTTTCTTAAATCTGCGTTGAACCTGGGTTTTTTGGATGAGTCTGGTATTTCAAATAGTAATAGCTGCAGTTGGCTTTACTTCTGAGGAACAGATGAGTGCTTAGAAAGAACCTGTGTTTGTGTGGATGACAGACTTTTTCACTCACAAATTTTCTTGGACTATCAAAAGCATTATTTTATGGGAGAGGCATGATACCAGCAGGCACTGCAGTTGTAGGGAAGTTGAGGGACAGAACAAGCACAACTGGATAAGAACATCTTCCATGATTGCCTACAGAACTGAGATTTATCATAGGCAGGTGTCTAAAAGCTGCTTGATTAACATATGCTGTGAACACCTCCAGAAGCACCGTACTTTTACCAGCTTACTGTCTTCTACCTTTTCCCTTGTGCATCTGCTGTAATTCATTATTGTGAAAGCTTCATTCTTATCAGACTCCTGTGTCCTGAGAAGAAAAGTTTCAATTTGCTTTAGATTTGCCTAGTTGGTTGGTTCTGCTTTTGTAGAAATTATTGTGGTAGTTGTATTTGTGGGAGGGGTTGTTTGGATTTCGTACTTCAGCAGAATAACCTTATGCTGTAGGTATTTTCTTCCCTTTTACCTTATGGTGGTTTTTTTTCATATAGGGTGAATTCTGCATGAATTCTTGTGTTATACTTATGTATAATGTGAAAGGTAGCGAGCAGTTCATGGTGGAGACCATCTAACAGATGTATTCTGCTTAAATTAGGAGCAAAGAATTCAGTAAAAGGCTGGATGGACTTAGATTAGTTATCTCCCTTTCTTAGGTTACACCTAAGCCGGAAATGTCTACTAGCAGTCAACAAGATATGAGTGCATGGTTTTTTTATCATCTTTCAGAGAGGAAGGGAGGTTTCTTTTGACTCAGAGGTCTTCTGGGTGAGGTCTTCTCAACCTTTCTCTTATGACACATTTCCTTTCTCCCTTAAGTGTTCTGTGAATGTATTTTTGGTTTGCTTTGTTTTGGGTTTTTTTTTCTGTGGAGCATCCAGAAGTCTCCTTAGAGAATAACAGATACTTTTTTCACATTCTGAGGAAGGATGCAATGAATCAATTTCTGCTGTAGGAAAAAGCTCTCTTTCAAAATGTCTTTTACTTCTACAAAATACTGCATCTTTTAGGTCACTTCTCAGGTTTTTATGAGTTCCCTGAGGATACGATAGCAGGGTTTGTTCTGAAGGAGAAGGGAGAACATGATTTTTTTAATGGTTTTTAAAATGTTGATTTAAAGTTATTTAATAACTGGGTTTGTTCCGGTTCCGGTTTGATTTTTCTTGTTGTGCACAAAGAGGTCCTGAAATGTGTATGCTGCATGTTGTTTTTAAAAGCTCCTTAGCCTTTGTTTGTTAACTGAGGATGGGTGGTAGCTATTATCTTCAGTTTTCACAGTAGACTTGCTAGAGTTCTCAGGCGAGAATGCTCTTAACAGCATTTTTGTGATGAGGGCAGGGGTATTTAATCTTTATGAAAGATGCTTTTCCTCCAAAATTCCCAGAGTTCTTGAGATGATAGAGGGGTAGTACAGCTGCAAAGAAAACCTATTAAGTCATGCTGTCTTCCTAGGTTTTGTATTACAGTTTGGATGTTAGTTGCTGGAGTGCACATTGTACTTCTGTGCGAATACCAGACTGAGAGGCTGGGGACTTCTTATACAGTTGGCATGAGGCAGTATTTTGGTGAAGTCAAAGAGTAGCTGAGTCTCTCTGTGTAATATGGATATTATATGTAGTTTATAGGTAAACCCATTAAAAATTGAGATTGTATCTATTTCTCTGTATTTCACATCAAATTCATGTAGCAGTCACTTATTTTGGATGTACTAGGCTGTAAGTACTGCATGGTATTATGAAACTTTTCTTCAGGCTTTGAGTATCCATCTCTCGTTGGAGCTTTTATTCCAGTTATTGTGTCTGAAATTTTCCTTAGAAGCTTATTTACTTCATTTATGCATTTCTATAGATGTTGAGAGTTTATGGGTATGATGGGGTCTTTTGCTCATAAAGACGTCTATTTTATAAATAAATATGTATTTTATAAAGAAATCATTTATTTTTTAACACTGATGTAAACACTGCCTTGCTCTTTGGCTAGAGAGTTGCCTGCTGTTCTCCTAGGATGGTAAAGCAGTTCAAGTTTGCTTTACCTTTTTCACAGGTTAAGGTTGTCCACATAGGCAGATAATGAACATGGAGCTTGTCCAGTAACATAGATAAGGAACTTGCTTTAGTTCCTCTGTCTGAGGAGTGTGCTCTAATTCCTTTGTCTGAGCAGCAGCTGTGCAAAGTATTCTCAGGATGATGCACCAGAGACTGCAGTGCTATCTGAAATTGAAAAGATTGTACAAAATAACTGTGTCTGTATAAAGTCTCTCTCTACTGTGTGGAACAAAGAAACAGAGAAAATAGAATAGTGTTGCTAAATGCTGCCAGTGCCACATTTTGGGTTTTCATAAGAAATTCAGAGGAGGGGGAAAAAAAAAAAAAGTGAGACTTGGTATTTACAAAGTTTGCAGGAAATAAAGAAAACCATTAAGTCTCCCAACATGGCTTATACTGGAAAAATTAATAGAAATGTAATAGAAAATTTAACTAGTTGTCATCTGTGAAGATAAGGAATAGTAAAACAGAAACCCTACCTTACAACTCTCTCAGAGTGCTCTTGATGCATGCAGCAGACAGATGGGTACGTGTGATCTGGTTGATACAGTCTGTCTGGGTTTCTGCAAACTTTCTACAGAATTCGCACACCAGGGATTACTTAAGGAAATCAAGTCTCCATTCCATAAGGAGGAGGGTCATTTTACTCTTAAATAACTGACAGTAAAGAAAAGAAGAGAGGAGTCATGGGTTAGGAGTAAATAATCCACTCATCTAGTGGTGGAATGTTGCAACAGCTTTAGGGTAATTAAGGATCCATGTTCATCATATTAAGAAGTGACCTGGAAAAATCATTGAAGTGACAGTTTGTTGCTAGTACTTGAATTATCCAGACAGGACAAAGGCTGAGAAAGAAACTGTTGAAAGACCTTCTGAGATTGACTGCTAGCAGCACATGCAGGAGAAAACAAGTAAAATTCTATGGAGGTGTGAAGTGATATACATGAGAAAAACACCACTGAATTTTCCCTAATACCGTGTAAAATACTGGTCTCTAAGGTGGCAGTAACCGGTTAGGAAGATCTTAGGATCATAAGGCATACTTCTTTGAAAAAAAGCAGCTCAAAGATCAACAGCAATCAAAAAAGCAAATCAGATTCAGAATGTTTTAGGAGAGGAAAAGAAGGTAAAACCCAGAACTTTATTACACCACTGTATTGTGAGCTTTATTATGCCATCTTAAATACTACAATAGTGTTCCCGTTGTTTCAGATTTTCTGTATTACAGAATGAGAAGAGTCTCATGGAAGGGCATCAAGTGTAATTAAAGGTGTAGGGTAGCTTAGTACAGAGACAACTAAGTAAACCAAATGAAGAATAACTTCATTTGACTCTTCATTTGAGATTTGACTATTCAACCAGCCATCACAAGACCATTTGAAGATAGTAAGAATGAGGCAAACCCCGCAAAACCAAAGTGTGTGGT
>JBCJKH010012281.1:2568-14511 GCA_039877255.1 Loriculus beryllinus
TCCACTACTAAACCGTGTCACTGAAGGCTTCATCTACACTGTCTTGAACACTTCCAGGGAAGGTGATTCCACCATTTTCCTGGGCAGCCTGTTCCAATGCCTGAACACCCTTTTGGTGAGGACATTTTTCCTAATATGCCATCTAAACCTCCTCTGGCACAGCTTGAGGCTGTTACCTCTTGTCCTGTCACTTGTTCCTTGGGAGAAAAGCCCATCCACTTTCTCTCTCCATCCTTCCGTCTTGTAGTTGTAGAGAGTGATAAGGTTCCCCTTGAGACTTCTTTTCTCCAGACTAAACAATCCCAGTTCCCTCAGCTGTTCCCCGGTATGGATCAAGGTCTCAAACTTCAGATGCACAAATTTAAGCTCTGGCCTCCCAGTTAATCTCAGCCTCTGAGTTCAAGCACAAGGCCAAAGGACCACCACTCTGAGATGTTTTGGGACTGTATGTATCAGCAGACACACTGGCTTTTTTGAGATTTCACTGGAGAAACCAAATGAAACCTGCAAGTGGTAGGGAGATGTTGAATTCAATTCTTTCAGAGAAGTTTGGCAAAACGATAGTTTTAGTGGGACTGTATTTTGTGCTTCTTTTTCGGAAGGATCTAGGTGGCTGCCATGGTGCTTTACTGGTAACTTCAGGGTGACACAGGTTTGTCTCACCTAAGAAGATGGCTGCTAAATCAAACATAAGAAATTGATGTGGACATAAACTAATGTAGAAGTGTTTGTACCAGTTTGTGGAAACTGAAATAATGAGAGATGAGAGCTTTCTACCTGTTAGATAAAGATTCCTGAAGCTTAGCTTCTCCTTTTCCTGAGCTACTATCAGAGCATTTGAGAAAGGCTAGGAGGGCTTGCACAGTTCTTGACAGTAGTATTACATATATTAGCAGCATCACATTTGTGTGACTTGCAGCACAGAAAGTGTTTTACAGAATACCAACCGATCGTGTCATCTTTGATTCTTTGATTCATTTTTAGGTTACCTTTCACAGCTCTGGTCTCTTTTGAACAAAATGGGGAGCTGAACTATCAAGAGTGTTGCAAAATTTGAGTGTAGTTTGCAGAAAACACAACAGAAATCACAGCATTAATAACAAAAATTTCAACACATTTGGTAGATTTCCTTAAGTAATTTTTGACTTTACCTTGCAGAGAATGGCTCAATCTCTCTACCAAAATCATAAACCAAGGGTCCCCTGGATCCCCAAAGCAGCATGAATTTGCCTAAAAGTCAGCTGGTATGTTGATCTTACATATGAAAGCACAGTTCCCTGTTTAGGATGGAAGAAGCTGGAGACACCCCCAACCCCCAGGACCCTTGCCTCCTGTGAGAAAAGTCATGATAGATCACACATGTGAGAGATATAGCTCTCTTTTTCTGACAGCTGCAAAACTTAAAAGCAGTGATTTGAGGAGGGGTGATAGATACTGCTGGATTGGCCTTCCCCAGTATAGCACGCATCTATTCTTCCTGCGTGTAGCATGTAGCTAGCTCGTTACGGTTCTGTGCAGAATGATTTCTCTGCATGGCCAGGTGATGTTTAAGGAGACTAATGAGAAGAATGATACAGCCCAGAACACTGGTGTCAGGAAATATATTGCAAGATGTCTATCTTGGGGAAGCTGTACGAGGGGCTTGTCTTATTATATATTTCAAAGGGGATGTCTGTGTCATCACCAAGTTAGACATGCACCCTGTCCCATACTGCATTCAAATTAGATTTTTAGGTTTTTTTCAAAGAGCTTTCCATTCAGTTTTCATTAGCTTAATGATAGGCTCTGTGTTGTACAGGGGCAAAACAAGAGTCAGTCGCATTGGTACACCGTTCTTTTGAAGCGGGAACTTGTTTCTGTGGCCTTTGTAATATAACTATGCAAGTGTCAGAGGACAGGATAGAGGCTGTCTTCTTTTTGTTGCTTCTGCTTTTTGTGAGGAAAATCAAATAAATGTTCCCAGTGGAAAAAGGAAGCCAGCAGCTGTATGTGATGACCAGATAATGTTTTTGTGCAGTGACATTGTCAGTACCTGGTCTGTTGTCAAACTGAAAAAAAAAAAAAAGCCTTTTCTTTTCCTCCCGCTGTCAACCAAAGTGAAGAAAACCCCTGTGAATTTTCATGAGATACCTTTTCCTCATTTCCAGCACTTAACAATCCAATTATATTTGGGTTTATGCTAGTGTTTGCCTCTATTGCCATTGTTAGGTTTTTGAGTCAAGAATGATTTTTCCATCCTAATGGTGCATATGAAAAATATGTTTCATTATGACTGGTTATAACCCTGGAAATCTTTCCTCTCGCTTGGGCTGATGAAGATTTTTTATGTTTCATTTTGTACTGATGCCTAAAGTGAAGTAGAATGAACCATAAGGAAGCTTTGTGAAAATATAACCCCTTCTACTCTGCAGAATTATCTTGAAAAAAGCTTGTGTCCTTCTAATTTTATATGTTGAGGTTTTTTCCCCTACTATTGTTCAGGTAGTTTTTACAAATGAATGTTGTTTTCGTAAGATTGTTTATGAAGCCATTGTGCTTAGCAACCCCTGCTCACCTGTGAACAAATTGCATGCTGCAGATAAGGAATCTAGTTGTTTCTTGATAGGGTGACCTTATAAACAGATTCTGCAGCCAGGCAAGCTTTTAAACTCCTAACGAAATGTATTATGTGAGTAGTAAAAAGAACTCCTCAAAATGGCCACAGAGGCATTTCAGAGCACATTCTTGGGAATATGCACTTGTGCTACCATTCATTAAGTTTGCTTTCAGCAATAATTTCCATGAATGAAATTTTATTCACTAGTCATTATGATTAGTACTTTACTATCATAACAATAACCAGATGTTTTGTGTAAGGCCAGAACCTGATTTTGTCTGAGGCTGGAGAAACATCTTATCAGGTCTCCAGAGCATGTATTGTCTAAATATAAGACCAGACTCAGCTAACAGTTCATGACTGGGAATTGCAAACCGTCAGAGATTAGGATGAATGCAGAACCAAATGTTATACCATTTGAACTACAGTATGTTGCAGTGTTACAAGTCCACTGAATAGGAATGTAATTACATATTTCTGTGATATAAAGGTAGTTTTGGTGATGATAATTAGTTTTATGAATAAAAGGGACTATCTCTACAGATGCAGTTCTTTACTACGCCAGACTAGTTTATACACACACTAATGAACACACTGGAACTGGAGTGTCTTAGAGGGTTTTTTTTATTTAAGAAATGGCCTAACTCAAATATATGTGCAAGGAAAATCCCTGGATTTTAGGTTATACCAGACTTACACTCTGAGTTATGCAAATACATGGACTCCCAGAATGTGAGTAAAGCCCTTCCTGGAAAAGTTACATGAAATTTTTAGCTACGCAGAGCTGAAGTACACATGAAATCTTGTTTCCTCCCATCTAGAAGACCATAAAAGAGCAGAGGTATACTCTCACACTGGAGAAGGATGACTGTGTGAGGGAAGTTCCAACTTTGGGTTTGCTATATCAGAAATGAGAGACCAAAAAAGCATGGCCAATTTGAATATGGAAATGGTAGCTATGCCTAGGCACAAGGAAGTATTTTCAGAGCTGGAGCTCATTTGCTGAGCATAATGTGTATGATGTTGCTTTGTGTGCCTTCACTTACTAAGGAAAAAGCATGTATTCCATGCCTTGGAGCTATGCAGTCTGACGGGCCAATTTGTAGTCCATCAGCATGCAGTGACTGACACTGGATACTATCTGGAGCATTGATTCTTGGGTGCGCCAGGGTGCAAGATGTTCTATGGTCTTAGGTACAAGGTGCATAATGTACATGCGCAAAATGAAAAGGTTCTGTGGGGTGGAGGGAAGGAGCTGTTAAAAAGTCAGTGTGCCTGTTGGAAAGTCAGTGTGCCAATCCCTTCTATTACTAAAAACCTCGAAATAACCATTCCTGTCTGCCTGTATATCAGACAGAACAGTTTGTTGGCAGCAGAGCCAAGCACAGAACATTAAGTATTTCTCTTCTTTTGTTGTCTTACTGCTCTCTTTTCTCATGTCGTGTGAAAGAAAGCAAATAATCTGGTTAAGTTCTTTGACATTTATAATTAATTAGTCCTTCATTACTCTTATCGTGTTTGCCTGTCTTTTCCTCTGGCTTTTCCATTTTCTGCTTTATCTCTCAATGATCAGATCCAAGAAATCTTTCAAAGGATTTCTTTTTAACAGGTAAATGCAGCTTTACAGGATGGTTTTGGTTTTTTTTTCTCCTTTTGAAGAAGGACTTGGTCCCTTCTTTTGTCCATCCCACTGCACAAATCGTCATGTTCTGGCACTGCAGTCACTTCTAAGACCTTGAGCTATCATGTATTCTGTTGGTATTTGAGGAATTGAAAATCAATCGCATAGCCTTATGGCTTAGGTTCAGCACAATTCTATTATGCCCACTCCCAAAAGTCAATTCAAACCTTTTGGGTTATATTTCAAAGCCTAATCAAGCTTGCTGTCCACACTGGTTTGGGCTCAATTCACGTTTGTCCGTAGGTCTGTTTATTAGAAGGCTTTTTTTGTCAGAAACTTGTGTGAAAAAAAAATTTTTATAACAGTAGAATCATTCAGTGGGCATTTTACAAAGAGAAGCCACCCAAATAGGTTTTATGGTACAAAATGCTTACTTATTATAATGCACTTCTGCAAATATGTTTGAAGATATCTTTTTAAAGAAATGCTATGTTGGTACAAGTGTTCATAAATGTACTTTGTCATAAAAGGATGCTCCAGTTTACTGGTTTACCATTTTCCAGTTCTGTCTTGTTAAGCTGGTACAGAAATTATTTGTTTTTTGAATACAACCCTAAACCTAGATGGTGACTTTCATGCTTTGGACCATGTGAATAAATGAAGATGGTGCCTCCAAGCATGGGTTGTGCCACCGCCACTTGGCAGGCACACATGGGACTGTACCATGACTATATCAATCACCTTATTTCCAGCAAGTGCCAAGAACTCACCCTGAGAATTAAAGAAGCTCTATATGTAGCTGTCCATTAGCAGTCCTCAGTGAAAATATACACCTGTTATATGTTGGGGACAGATCAGTCTCATCTCATTGGGGAGAAGACAGTGACAGGCTCTTAGTGAAGACATTTCATGGTTATTTATAGAAGTCTCATTAAGTGAAAGCCTGGTGGCCATTCTATGGGAGTCAAGTACAGTATAAATAGGAAACAACTCTCGCCTTTAACCTGCCATGGGTAAAGGCATTACTCTTCATTCTTCATGTTTCTTCTCATTCTGTATTCTGCAGAGGCGCAGAGATTTTCTCCAGTGGATGCTCGACTCCCGTGACTCAGCTGACTCCTCAGCAGCTGGGTGTTTTGATGTGATCAGTCCATCTGCTGCTTCCAGAAAGAACGAGGTGCCTCTTGCTGGCAGGGCCCCATCTGAAAAGGTCCAGAAGACACTTACAGAGGATGAGATAGCAGGCCAAGCTTTCCTGTTCCTGATTGCTGGGTATGAGACAACCACTAGCACGCTGTCCTTTGCTACGTACTTACTAGCCACCAACCCAGAATGCCAGGAGAAGGTTCTTCAGGAGGTTGATGAGTTCTCAGCAAAACATGTGAGTACAATGTGGTGGTGTGGAGCTTCATGCAGAGAGCAAGACAGTGTGAATGTTATTGTGCCACTGTGCACATGCATGGCCCCTATTTGTCTCAGTTAAATATGCATATATTAATGTTTTATTAATATTTTAAGTGAAAAAATCTAAATTAATATATATTGTCTAGGTTTTTTTTGGAAACTTAGTGTCCCTTTATAGCAACTGAAGGGATGGCCCAGAAATATTGTTTTATAGTGAAAATTTAATATTTACAAAATATTTTACACACTGAAATTAATCAGCTGTTCTCAGACTCCAAAACTCCACATTTCTATTTCTTTTTTTTCCCTTGTCCAGATACTTCTATTGGTTTTGTGGTCAATTTTATTTACCAGTCCTTGTAAGGACATAAAAGTCTTTCTTACAAGCCATAAACTGCAGAGTTTTGTTTTATATGTTCATACTATTTTTTTTTTCTTTAGCAGCAGAATATATGTGTATGCTACAAAAGAAAAAAATCAACAAATACAATATCTAATTCTCTTATGCTGTGCTCACATTACTTCCCGTCAATGTCTGTATTTACTAAGGGCATTTATATTTCCTAGATAACTGTTGAAAATATTTGGTATATCTGGCAGACCATGCAGCAGGCATTCTTCCACCTTACACTTTGCACAAGTTGTTAGTTAGATCAAGGGTCTTTTTGTGTTCATGAATGCTTTTATAATGGATCACGAAGCTGACAGGAATAAAATGACACCAGGCATGTCTGTCTTGCAGGATTTTAGTTGCTGGATTTGCATGCCGAAAGCCTCTACTATACATTTTTGGAAGTTTCATACTTTTTATGCATTTCGTCCTCTATGTTGTACTTACAGACCAAGAAAAGAGTTGTTTAATTTGCTGCTTTGCTGGTAATAGAAAATTCTAGACTATGCAACATGTACCCATGCAAAAGCTAGTGCTTCCCTCTTCCTGCTTGTGCAAACATAAACTCCAGAATTTGTGTACACAGAAAATGTCTTATTTTGTCTTGCATGATGAGGTTCTGAGCATGGGGCTTCTCTGGATAAGACTGATTTTGCTCTAAGGGTGCAAATGAATGACAGCAGTCAAGGTTAGGACTGTTCAGTCTGATCCATAGAACTTTTATTGGTGCATACATGATACTTCTGGTGTGAATTAACTCAATACAATGAAACCGTTCATGCGTTATGTTCTAACCTATAGGGATTGAGTTATCTGCTTAGGTTATTAGCTCTACAATACTTCAGCTGGAGGACATTTATTTATTTCATTCAAGTACATCAGGCCTACTTATGACTTTGTATCTGGGTAGTTCAACTGACTTCCTTAAGGCCTGCAAAAATGTGAAGGTGCAACTTGGACTGCAGTGTGTGCAGTTTACTGGTCAACACTGATGGCATAGTTGCACGTGGAAACTCCTGCTATGCAGCCCAAAGGGAAATACAGTTTATCTACTTGCCAGTTCCTGGAAACTGCCAGCCTAGGAAACCGAAGTGAAATTGCTGGGAGAGGTATTCAGTATGATAGGTACGTGATGCATTCGTATGTGTCTGTAGATTGGGATATCAATTAATAAACTTTTCCATATAAGTGCATAGAAAGCTGACTGCAAGCAGTTGTTAACTGGACAACTGCTTGCAGACATTTAGCATAGGAAAAACAAGTATACGGCTGTGTCTGTGTTAACAAGCAGTGTGCTCCTGGAGACACATATTTGCTATCTAGTGACTGGGTGCAGACTATACACACCTTAGGGGTTAGGGTTTATTTTGGATTGAGCTTGGGCCTATGTACCAAATTGCCCCTAGCAGTTGGGCCAATATTCTGGATTAGTTCCTATTGAAGGAGCCCTTGCAGTGCACTTGACAACTGTAATGTGAACCAGTGCAAGACTCTTGCATGTGAGTGCACTTGTGATCTAGAGAACTAAATGGAGCCTATGTCGTATATGGTCTGTCTGAGCTATCACTCACTATTAGTAGCATTTCCATAATAATCTGATTCAAGCTTATGATGCTTGACTCTCTTGGTTTTCTAACAGGAATATTTTGCTAATAATTTCAGCTTTTACAGTATCTGGGAGAGGTTGTAGAGCTGGGGACATTTGTGGCAGAGAAACTAAAACTTGGTATAGGGAGAATGCACTCAAATAAATTATTTTTTCAAGTCAGCACTGTACACAATCTGTGTGGTGCCTCAACCGAAACTGGTGGCATCATCCCAAACCCTGCTGTCCCACATCATATATTCATTGGAAGCACCATTTAAATCACTTCCCCTTACTTTACTAGTTTTCAGGTTTAGCTTTAGATGATTCATATATGGCTGTATGGCCATAGAGAAGAGGGAAAGAAATATAATTATTCACCTGCTGTCCTTGATACCAGGAAATTCATAGCTCTAATCTGTGCAGGCCCATCCTTCATAAGATTTCCGATTATAAACAGCTCATGATCTGAGTGGAGGTAATGTACTACTCAAGGAGCCCATCCCAGAATAAGGAAAAAGGTGCAGCAGTTCAGTCCCCTTAGTGACTGTAATTAACCACTTTTAGCCTAGAAAATAAGATCTATGGGAACGGTTTGCAAGTTATGGGAGCAGAAGCTATTTTAAAACTGGGTATATATAGATGCTCTGTTCAGTTGTCATGCAAGGGAGAGGAAGGGAGGGGGCATAGCAGCTACAGACTCAGTTGGTTATAAAGTCAGTTGCTAAGAAGTTTGATTAGGTTATTGCTTGTACTCAACACATCAGCTTTGCTCTTATCAAGGTGCTTTGCAGATTTCAGAAAGGAAGGGCTTTAGAAGGCCAAAACGCGGAGAATGGTACAGTTAGGTTGTTATAACAGGGGGTGGAAGTTTGATGTGCAGATATACAACTGTAAAACACAGTACCCTCTTCAGCCAAATTTATACTCAGGTAATTATAACTACAAAATGCTCTCTACCATGTCCCCCTTCCTTCCTCCAACCATTTTAGTTGCATCATGCAACATTTTTTATTGCCCTGATCTGTGGTGGCGAGCTGTGGTCTGATTTTACAGCAGCTGCTATGTATCATCCCAGAGATGGCTGTATTTTAGTGGTAGACAGTGATATAGACACTCATTTACTGAAGTTTATCAAGACATGTGTGAACTATCTAAGATGCTATAAAAGACAGGCACAGTTCCAGGTTTTTTGGCACACCAGTTAAAACTCCAAAGCACAGTGACCTTGTAATAGCCAATAAGGACAGCAAGGTTGGTCCATCTGGGTGTACAGAAGGATTTTGGTAGCTCTGGGTATTGTACTTAAGGATACCCCAGAATTTGCTCTGATCTTTGTCTGTCTTGCTTGCACAGTAGGTGCCTTAGCAGAGCAGGACAAAAGTGGGAAGGAGACAGCCAAGGCACTGGTGTGATAGAGATAGATCTCTGTGCTAGCTTGGCACAAGCTGCTGTAGTGCGGTGCAGAAATGCAAGGTTAGTGCTGGACGTGGTCTAGCCCCTGTGCTGTGCCAGGACTTGGAAGCCCAGAGGAGAGGCACATCTGACTGACCATGTTGTACTGCTGTGTTGTGTCCAGCCACGTTTGTCTCAAAGCTGTCTTGGGAGACCTCTCTACCTCTCCCTACCTCTCTGAATACATTGTAGAGATGGTACTTGCAGGCAATTGTCCTTAGAGAAGAGTGCCTGGAGCTAGTAATGGATTTGTCATCTCTTTGCTTTGTTTGCTTTTTTACCTCAGGACCTTCCTCATCTGTTCACTAAAGGACTTTTTAGGTCTTCTCTTGTTTGATGTGTGGAGGCTTGATGATGTCTCTTTCCCTGAAAGTGAGGTGAGGCATCTGGTCCATTTCAAACTCTGACAAGCAGGGGAAACCTCTATCCTTGGTTATCATAGAGGGCAGGAGACACAGGTCGTTGCTCTCCTCTCCTCTGTCTGAATTTTTGGAATGTAAAGTAAGGGAGTGCGCAGCTTTTCATCATCCCTGGGGAAGCAGAGAGACAGAGTACTGAGTGTGACTACTGTCTTACTGTCACTACACACCTGTGAATTCCTGTGTGTGTTCCAGCTGCACTAGGAAAGACAAGTTTGAACATAATTCTTCTAACAAACAAATTGAAATTAAAAATGTAGAGACTGTACCTCTTTGTGAATCCCTGGGGGGTGTAGTATGTGCCCTGTGAAGGGCCATCCACTGAAAACAAGATGCACCTATCTGCTGGATGTGCAGCCTGATTTGATACCATGAAGACAAAATAAATGAGATGAAAAGACAGTTAAATGTGAGCTAGTGGGAGCAGGACACATACATCTATGTGTACATAAGAGAGTATTACGTTTTGCAGAGACCACAGATCTGTTTCCAGGACAGCAGAGAGGGGTCAGATCTTTAGAAGGTTGTAAACTGGCACGTGTTTGGTATAGGTTTGATGATACGTATCAGTGGAGAAGCAAGCCTGGTATATACAAGTAAAAGAGGTGGGTATGGGGAGAAGGTTGCTATTTCAAGACCAAATTATTTTCATGGCATTTGTGGCTAACCTCCCCTAAGGGTATACAGTTCTGAAAGAGATGTTTTATCTGCATTAACCAAGTGACAGGCAATACACCCATGGTCTTTGCCCTTTCCATTTCAGTAAAAAACAGTCCCTGTTGGTAGTTTTTTTCAGAAGACATGCATTTATGAATAGTTTTTGCAATTGTGACTGATTATTTTGTTGTAAAAGCAAGTTGATTTTTATGGGTGTGCATGTGTGCTTAGCAAAAGCATAGCAAACATGCAGCATACATTCATTCAGAGTAGACAGACACTTGCTCCTGAGTGCCTCTGCACTCTGAGCTCCTCTGTGTGTTTTCTCCTAAGCCACAGTGCTTAAGGCATGCAAAATCGCTGCATCTTCCACGCTGGGGATTCCCATAATATGAAGCCTCTCTTTCCTACCTCTCCCCATTTGAGTATTTAAAACATGTGTTCCTCCTCTCAAGCCTGAGTCATTCACAATTATAAATTATATTTTGTTGCTGGGACTGCACGGTTTTAGACAGGAAAAGCAGTGGCACAAAATAGATTGCAAAAACATAAGTGATCAAGTTAATTTCCCATAAGAAGTTATTTGTTGCCCTTAGGTGAAACATGGGAAGTGCTGCAAAGTAAACAGATCAGGTTAAACCATTGAAATTAGGTAATTTTCTTGAGAGAGGGAAAACAAGTATGTTTTGGGGCAGCTAAGGAGGGCATAAGAGGTATAAGAATGAGCTGCTCTGTCTCCATGTAATATAGAAACACATATTTGAAGGTGCTGACTGTAGAGACATCTGGAGCCAGAAGCACCCTGAATTCTAATTGCAGCTTCAGGAATAATTTACTGTGCATTCTCCCTAATAGACAATCATGTCTTGCATTAACAAATGGGAAGACTTGGTACTTACAAGTTTTGGGTTTTAGCTCATAATTACATAAACTTCTCATTGCTTAAAGCGCCATAAGGGAAAGTTGCATTAAAGGCCTAGTGCTAGTTACAGAACTTGAGATGCATTGCTGCACTGATATGTAAGGCTGCAAGGGCTTCACACTTGCCAGAAGAGACCTGGTGAAGGACAGAGTAGCAGTTCTCTCCTCCTTGTTGCTCGTGCCTAGGAATACTTTCAGAACCTTTGCCAAAGGTGCAGGAAAGCACAGGAGTCAGGACTAGTAAATAAGTAGATGAAAGGGCAGCTATCTAGTAGAGATTGCATCCAGTAGAAGTTGCAAGACTAAGTGGGTTTTCCATTCTGCTTTTAGAATGCTATGTACAACTTTTATTTGTCTCTGCTTGATATTGTACTCAGTAACATTAGTGTGGAGGGGAATGAAGAGCAGTGTAAGCCCCAGCATATGTCTACTCCAGCAAATTTTCCTACCCACACAATACACACAACTATTCAGCGCTGGTGTCTCTTACCAACATTTTCACCACTGGCCAGAGATTTTAATCAGAGCAGCCCTACAGAGAAGGACTTGGGGGTGTTGGTCGATGAGAAGATGAACATGAGCCGACAGTGTGCGCTTGCAGCCCAGAAAGCAACCGTATCCTGGGCTGCATCCAAAGGAGTGTGACCAGCAGGTCAAAGGAGGTGATCCTGCTCTTCTACTCTGCTCTCGTGAGACCTCACCTGGAGTATTGTGTGCAGTTCTGGTGTCCTCAACATAAAAATACATGGAACTTTTGGAGAAAGTCCAGAGGAGGGCCACGAGGATGATCAGGGGACTGGAGCATCTCCCATACAAGGACAGGCTGAGAAAGTTGCGACTGTTTAGCCTGGAGAAGAGAATGCTACGTGGTGATCTCATAACAGCCTTCCAGTA
>JBCJKH010012282.1:0-12289 GCA_039877255.1 Loriculus beryllinus
TTCTTTACTGTTAGGGTGGTGAGGCACTGGAATGGGTTGCCCAAGGAAGCTGTGAGTGCTCCATCCCTGGCAGTGTTAAAGGTCAGGTTGGACGAAGCCTTGGGAGGCATGGTTTAGTGTGGGGTGTCCCTGCTTATGGCAGGGGAGTTGGAACTGGGTGATCTTAAGGTCCTTTCCAACCCTAACTATTCTATGATTCTGTGATTCTATGACTCGTCACCCTGGCCTTGAACCTTGACCGTACCACACAGCTTGGTGTCACCAGCAAACTTGCTGAGGATGCTCAATCCCACCACCCATGTGACTGACAAAGATGTTAAACATCAGCCAGTCCCAATGATGACTCCTAAAGAACACCACTCATCACAGCACTCCACTTGAACTCAAGCCGTTGACCACAACTCTGGCTACCATTGTTCAGCTGACTCTTTATCCAGTGAAAGGTCCATCCATCAAATCCATGCCTTTCCAGTTTAGAGACAAAGATACCATGCAAGACAGTGTCAAATGCCTTGCACAAGCCCAGGCAGATGACACAATCAACTCTTCCCTTATCTATCATTACAATGCTGTGGCCCCACTGTAGAAGGCCGCCAAATTTGTCAGGCACAATTAAACTGGTAGGAGCAGGATGGATTGAGGCTCCCATACCACAGCAAATATAGTTTAAAGCCTTCTTCACTGGTTTGGCAAGCCTGGACCAAAGACACTCTTCCGCTTCTCTGACAGAAAGACCCCATCCAGCCTCCAGGTTTCTCAAAGCAAGTAACACAATTTAAGTAGTCGAACCCCTGCCTGTGGCACCAGTCCCAAAACCATTTGTTAATTCACCAGATGTTACATCCAGAAATTTAAGAAAGGGAAAGAGACAAGTATTTATCAAGTCTCAAAATATACATAAAGAACAACAATTCAGCAGTTGCCAAACAGAGCTTCTCCCCACCCACTACTGCTTCCTGTGGTTAACTACTGAAAGAAACACAACTGCTACCCCTCTAACAACTCTCAAAATACAAACAGAACACAGGAAATATTTACTTCTGGTATAGAAGAACAATCAGATTGCAAAAAAGAGCCAATATTCACAGCATTCAAGAGCTTTAGGGCCAGACTGAAAACGAAAATTTCTTACAGGCCCTCCAAGTTTTCACCACTGGTTTGGCAGGTCCAAAATCAGCATGTTTAGTGATACTTCAGTCAAGGGACTTAACATGTCTTTCACAGGCAGATTTCATCTGAAAGCCCAGATTGCCTCACTAAAGTACCAGCAACAGCTAAATCTCTGTCCAGGTAGTGGAGGAGAATAATCAAAGAAACAACTTCATCTATTATCACCTCTACCAGCAGAAGTCAACCCGAAGACTACGAAAACCATACTGTGCTATCTCTACAGATTTACTGGTGAAGGCTTCCCAGAAAGTACACACAACATAACATATTACAGGGTTTATGTTTTCTCTCTCTCCATGATACGAGAAACATGCATCACAGCACTCCCCATTCCCATAAGCAACTGAATAATATCCATGTGGTGAACTACAATCCCTCTCAGCCCCAAGGTACAGAAATCACCAGTTAGTAACAGTTGTTTTCAGATAGCCAACTATTTCTGCCACAAGATTACTTTATAATAAGATCTTTCCATTTCTGAAATTACCACTATGATGCTGGGAGAAGCTGTAAACTGAACATATGCCTAAATAAGGTATTTTCACACCAACTGAGAGGTTATCATCAGGCCTGGCACAAGCTTACATACACTCGGAAAAGAATTCATTATTTGCTTCTGACTCAGTGGGAGGAAACGCTTCAGCATACAATGGGTTCCTGAAGAGCACCAATTCTTTCAGGGCCCTTGGGGAAGTTGCTTAATGATTTTAATCAGAAATGTGTATGTTTTTTCAGCTATTGCCATCACATGGGTTTACTTTTAGTCACAAAACAAGCCCACAAACAAATCTTTGTTCAACACAATCTAAATCCTAGTCTATTATGTGAAATTCTGTATTGGTACACAGCAATAAGCTCCACAGCAGGGAGAAAAAAAAACAAACCAAAAAAACAAAAAAAACCCCAATCCAACACTGAAGCCACTGGCAGCAGAGACATCTGCTACTTCTTTGTAAATTAACAGATGAGGGGAAAAGCAAGAAATCTGTATCCTACCCACACTACTCAAAAATCAGTTGCATACACATACACTCTCATCCTCCTTCCTAAAAACCTGTAAGATGAAACCACTCTTCCTCTCCCCATCCTCACCTTCACGTTTAGTCAGCTAGTGAAAGCAGCAACTACGTAGAAGTAGGTAGAAGTCCTTGGAAAATAAGGCAACTACTGCTCAAAAAATCATTAGCAATAGGAGTGTCACCAGGTGAACAACAGATATCAGTATTAATTTTGCTAGTAGCATATATTTTGTTCAATTTCTTTTTTCTAATTTTTCACTTACCAAATTTTTCCGTTTTCAGAAATTCTTTTTGTTAAATGTTGTCATAGTTATATACAGCAAAGAAAAGGGAAAAAAAATACCAAACAACTTAAGCTTGTAGGAAACCTATATTCATAAGTTCAGAACTCGTGGATCGAACATGGTCTCCTTGCAAAAACAGATGAGATACGCATCATGTTTGTGAAGAAATACTATATCTCATTCTGGACCAGAAATTAGCTGTAGCTAATTTCACGCAGTTAATATCCTTATACCTATCTCTATAGTTCATAAAGATTCATAGAGTCTGGCTGCAAATCTCCTGCTCTAGTACAGAAAGACCCAAAGTGACTGCGTAAGATCAGTTGATGGTATGCAGAATGCCCAGCTCTCCACTTTCAGTTTTGATTCCTGGCTTTCAGGATCAGTAATAAGCCCATTACAGAGATGTAAAGTTTTTTTGAGACGGGCATTTCATTGAGCTCACCTGTGCTTTCTCTCTTTTGGCTCGAAGTAGTGTATCCTGGTAATGCTGTGCAACCTTTGGGGTTACACCCTCCAATTTTGCTGCAGGAATTTGTAATGCCTGAATAGTCTTTCTGGTGTCCCCTTCATCCAGAGCTTCATTGATAAGACCAATGGCCAAAATCCCTAGGAAAGAAGGCATATGGGAAAAAATAAAAAGTTCTGGTTTTGGGCAACAATAAGTATCTCTTTGAAGAAAAGTGCAGCTGAGAACCACAGTAATTTTTAGCAGAAAATATTATTTACTAGTAAAGAAAGCAAGACTATCTCTTAATCTTGAAGTACTTACAATGCCTGAGCACTACAGCTGGAGGGGAAAAAAAAAGAAAATACCACATGCAGGGACGGAATTGAGCTCTCAAGACATCCAGCTGAGAGATGGTAGAGGAGAATTACCCAAGCCCAAATGGACAGAGATCATAGGTTAAAGTTTTCCAAAGCTGTGGCTTCCCTAGAAAGAATCTCTGCACAAAGCTAAAGATCTGCATGAAATACCATTTAAAAATACAGTAACTCCATATTTTGGAAAACTCTTATTAAACATATGCAGTGTTAGCTGTATTATCAGAAATGTGAATACTATTCAAGTACAGTAAAACTTACCATTCAGCTAAGTAAACAAAAGTATCTTTTATCTAGCTAAATGAAAACAGTCTACATCATACACATCCTACCTACATCAACCATCTCCTGCAAATCACAAAATAACCTGGGTTGAGATGGATGCTAAAGGTAATCTGATTCAATTTCCTGCTTAAAAGAAGCACCAATTCAAATCATGGATCAATCAGCATAGAACAAAGAGATGTTTTAGAGAGAAGAAAGGAAGAAGCTCAGTTAATGTACCCAAAGACTGTGACTTTTTCTTCTACACACAAAGGAATCACAAAAGTTTATACAAAAGAAGGAACATCTCAAGGAAGAGACAGTATTTGGATAGAGATTAGGGAAAAATATATGTTGAAGACACTGTAAGAACCAGGATCATTGAAGTGATAGCACAGCTTCTGCAAAGGGCAGATATGATAACTGATATAGGAAGGGGCACAGAATTTAAGAAGGAATTCTCTCTGACTGGTTAGGTAAATGGGACCCCGTGGAACAACAATATCTTACAGCTCCTCACTAGAAAGCATTTTTAAATTTTAAACTACTAAAAAGGATAGGGGAAATAAAAATATATGTTTGTGTGCCTTGAGGACCTTCTCAGACTAATTTAAATTACAAACAAAAGATAAAACGTGTCCTTGCATAAGGAAGCAGACTAAAGAATTAAATTCCCTGTAAGAACAGATGACCTTATTACAGATTTTAAGCACTTTTTTTTTTTTAACAGAATAAGGAGTGTTATAAAGAACAAGGGTGTTGGGTCTATGTGAACTTTCAGGCTTCTGCTGTGACCTCTTACATAGAAAAGATACCACGAAGCTGGCATTTTGGTGTGTGCGCACACATGGGTGTGGGTCTGCATTTGTGTGGTTTCAACAGATCTGCTCACATGACCCAAACAGGAAACCTGTCTGTCTCGGTGTAAACATGAACTTTATTTGTCACAAATGTGGAACTGATAATCTCTCCCCTCAAAAGGATGCAAGGCTTTGAGCTAAATATGACAAAGATGACTTAAACGTAAATGTCATGCTACATGGATATGAAGGAAGCTTTCAGTACTGTTCAAAACCAAAAATTACGATTACTTAATGAAACTGAAATAAAATAAACCGAAAATTAAATCACCTGATACAGAACCTCACAAGAATCTACCTAAGAATAAGTTCACTTAACTGCTATTTTCAAGGACTCCACTACCTCCACTATGGATTTTAAGTCAACTGATACCATCATAGAGAAATGAGAATTACTCCAACTTTCCATTTTCCTGAAATTTTCATCATTACGCTCAATCCCAGTCTTTTATCACTGCTAAAAGACACTTAGTAACAAAAATACTACAAAAAAGAAAAAAAGAAAAAAAAAGACATAACTAGAAGCAGCACAGAACATAAGTTAACATCCATTCACATTTCTCACCTTGCATAAAGCTCTGTGAGTATATAAATTTTAGTACTCACATCTGCTGTATTCACTTCTATGGAGTTTTGCATATTTTCCGATCAGTGATTTTTTTTTTTTTTTTTTTGCACTTCAGCCATATTTTGTATTAGAAGGCAAGAGCTATGCAAGCATATTGTTCTTCTACTGGTCAGAAAGTCAATTATCAGTCACTTCAGCTTTCACAGATACCAGGTTTAACAACCAGATGTCATACACAGTGCTAAAAAAGGAAATAAAAGCTTCCAGTTTCCTGGTGTAACTAACTCTAAGCAAAGTAATTACCCTCTTAAAAGATCAGACCTATCCATTTCAACTACAATTTCACAGCGGGGTCCCAGTATCTAGAATTTAGAATTTGAATGGCATCAAACTGATAATTAAATGTTCTTTGAAAAGAGAAAAATCTGTATAAAATGCCTTAAACAAAAACATTTGAATACATAACTGTTGAACAGACAGCACTTTACAAGAAACTTTTTTGTGCATCTCTGTTGATTTATCACTGAATCAAAGTAACTGCAAGAGGCTATTTCTTTGCTGCAATAATTGCATTACTGATCTTCAAAGAAGCTTTAATTTGAAAGCAGTGTTAACTACCTTTATTTCAGTTACAACCAGGAGTTAAAGGACTGAGGACAAGACCTGGAAATAAACTCATCTCTCTGTGGAAATTGCATCTGACACACCATTAGGTATGAGAGTTGTCAACACAAAGACTTATTGTGTATCTGCAAGTCAGATTACCCACATATAAGAGTAGAGGTGTATCCTGGACTGAATACAGTTCTGTGGAACTCCCACTAAATACTGGAAAGGTAAAAAGGTAAAAGCCCATTCAAAAGGATTAAAAAGGGGAAAAGGAAAACCTGGACAGGGCAGAGACTGCAGCCAAAGAGAAAACAAGACTTCAAGAAAAGTAACTTCTACTGAAGTAAATCTGGAAGGAGGATGCAGTACTCCAAGACTGGGCTACAGTTAACTCAGGAGATTTTGGTAATACTGGTTTTTGTTAAATTTGAGGGTTTGAAGCAAAATTATAAAATATTCTAGGCATGGCAGACAACACATTTTGTTATGCAAACAGGGTTGAAATCTGCATTGGAAGAATTAATAAACTGTTTGGAGATACTGCACAAATACTCCTGGACTGCCTGATCTCTCCATCAATGGTCCTGCTATCAAGCCTTCTTGCTCACAGCTAAGAACTTCCTAGACATTTAATATATGACACAATTACAGGTCAATCAATATCCTTTTGAACTGACACACACCTAATTTTAGCACTCCTTATGAGCTAGGCTCAGTCTAGCATGAACTGAGCAGAAGAACTTACTTTCATGTTCTTCATGCACAACTATGTTCACACGATCAATACATGACTGGATATCATTCCATGTGATAAATTCTTTTCCTTCTGCACATGTTTGAGCTTTCAGCTTCATCAAACCATCGATGTATCTGTCAAAGAACAACACCCAAACCCAACAAATATCACACTGCCACAAGCTGGCCACAGAACGCATAACGGAGCATAAGAATTGTACACAAAGTGGAAGAGGTAACATGGGAGGTTGAAAGCAAAACAAACTGAAAAAGGGGGAAGAAGATAAAGAAGAAAGGCTGTGTGCAGGATGGTCAATCCAAATGTGAAATAGATCCAAACAGGCAAATTGACAAAAGCACTAGAACACCAAATGAGGATCCTCTGGGGTAAGCTGGTGTGGTATTAGTGACAACCTAATGGTATCACAATATGGCTTTAGGGTGAAATCCATGAGAAAGTGTTCAAAGAGAGGACAAAAATCAGACCAGTAAGAAACAGTAATTGCAAAAACAAGATGCAAGAAACAATGGAGATTAAATCAATACCGTAATAAATAACACAGAAAGCTTAAAAAAAGAAAAAAATATAAAACAAAAAACGAGAAGTCACAGAATAAGCAACATCATGGACAGACATGATTCTTTAAAATATCTACCTCTGAAAGTTCTCATCCTCAATGTTTGTAAGTCCTGTGACAGGACTGCTCAGTTGTTTCCACACTGTATTCACATCCCGTGAGTCCAAAGCCCTATTAATCAGGGCCACAGAAGACAGCATCTCTACAGCAACAGATAATTCTGGGTGGGTGAGGTTACCCTGCATACAAAGAGGACAAGAAATGAATTCCACTTGCTTTTTACAAACTATTGCTGCACATGGACACGTAATAGTTGTGCAGAACAGACATCAAAGCAAAGGGACAACCTTTATGACACAGAAGTAGAAAGACAAGTTTCATGAACAAAGGTAGAACAATAAGGAAGAGATTAAAGCAGAACCTTATAGGGCCAAGTAGTTCAAGATTTAGATTATTAAGCTTCATATCAGAACAAACTGAACACCAAAGCAGCTCTGTGAAGACTCAAGACAGGTGTGCTCCAGAGAACACATTTTACAAGACAGACAAGTAGATGCAATGATCCATATCAGTTTCCAGAAGCAAGAGAGAAAATGGTACTTACCTGAGGGCTCTGTTGCTGCAAGGTGGCCAGCTCCCTTTGGTAAAGATCTGCAGCAAATGTATAAACCTCTGGTAACTGGGCATCTGGATTCATCATTTCTGCCACAGTCTTCTCCGCATCACCCATTCGAATTGCAGAATTAATTCTGGCTACCAGTGCCAGCCCTAGAAATCCAAAGAGGTAACAAAAAGAATAAGGAAGACCAACATTGAGGTGAGTTCCCAGCACTTTTATTCTACTCAATAATCAGATATCTAAAAAGAAAAGGAATTAATTCGCTTAGCTGCAGGAAATGAGTGAAGCTTTCTGATCCATACTTCCCCAGTTAGTCTTCCATTACTGCAAATAACTGAAATACATAATGCCTTCTTTAAGATAACACTCATGTTTGAAACCAGCTCATCTTTTTGCCTGGTAATCAAAGGACTGTTTCACCATTTCAGTCTTCTGATAGTAAGAAGCCTCATAACTGCAAATTATTGGATGGATCAATGAACAGTACCAACTTTTTCTTCCTATCTACATCCATCCTGTACCTATCCTTCTCAAGGTGGTAACAGGCCCTCTTTAGAGGGTACACACTGGCTAACTTTAAAATAGTGCAAGCAGGTAGTAAACAAAAGCTGAGTTTCCATGCTGAAAAAGTAAGGAACAAAGGTAGCTGACTAGTTATTAAGCATTCACTATTTGCCTCTTGTATCCTAAGCCTCCTCTCCTCAGATCCCTAGCAGTATCTTTTCTACCTATTACAAATGGAACTAATTGCTCCTGCACAGCCAGAACTGAACATTTTCCTCCAGACGTATGCTGTCAGACGTATTCATCAAGACATCCTGTCATCATGAGCTGCATTTTGTTTGCTACCTGATATTTAGAAACAGTTAAACATTCTGTAGCTCAAACCAAGGAATACTTATGTCAATGGTCAGCTTTCACACCCTGTGGAATATTCCAGATGTTCTTCACAGATACATAGCACAAAAAACTCATACAAGCATTCTAGAAAAAGAGATTATTTAAAGTGGATGCAAAAGTTCCATGTTTCTTGACAATACAAATTCTGTGATGTTATCTCCAGCTGTACTGTAAGAGCTGGATAAAAGACACTACAAATAATCAGGGCAACCATCCATCCCTAGTGTTCCTAGCAGCTAAGTGCTTAAACACCATTCATAACTGTTTGAGATAGACCTCACATATGCCTACACAGACCCACACACTGTGCTGTCTCATCCTTTTAATCACATTCATGGTCACTTTGCTGCAAAAATTTCTTCTTATCCTTACTTTGGTGATACTGTTGTGCTGCCTTGTTAGCAGCATCCACTCCCAACTGCAACTCTTCTTTCTGCATAAGACCTGTAAGGCCAGCCTGAGAAAAACAAAACAGAATGTAGAAGAGTGTAATGCTCTCAGCTTACTCACCTCAATTGGCTCAAGAAAAAAACCCCAGTGTATCCTTAAAACACTCTAATACACATAGCTTCTGGAAACAGTGCCACGTCAGGAAGATGGAAACTACTCACCAGATTCTCAGTCCAAATGCTGAAATACCACATGTACAACCTGATCCCCTTTACTGCTTTAGAAGTGCAGTTCCATTAACACAGTGATTAACAGCAAGACCCAGCATCCAAAATTATAAAATATTTAGGATAAAAGGAACAATTTCATGGGAAAAGACTCCCTGTACATGATCTGCATACCTCCTGTTTCTGTTGTCTATCACTCAAAAACTGCTTGAAATACCAGTCACAATTTTCTCGTAGCAATCCTCGGAGCCCAAGGGCTGGTGTTGCCAAAGCTTCATACAGTGCCAGTGCATCTCCTTGTTCCAAAGCTAGGTCAATCTTTGATATTGCTGCATGTGCTAGCAACAGTAGAGTTTTCAGAGAAACAGTAAATGAGGAAGTCCCATGTTTTATATAACCTACTGCTCAGAAAGAAATACTCTTTAGACCTGATACACAGCAAGTTATGTATGCAATCCAAATAGAAGACTTCCAAAGTCAATTGCAAAATAGTACTTGAAGAAGAGGCTTAAAGTTGGAAATAGCATGCATTACTCAAGATAACAAACAGGGCCCAGTGTCACAGACAGTCCATTAACTAAAAGGAAGGGCAACAGAAGTCAAAATTAACACACCCTTCAACTACATACTTAGCAAAAAAGACGGGGAAAAAAAAAAAGGACAAAAACCACCACCCAAACTCCCATAAAACCAAGGGAGCTGCCTTCCACTTTTGTCAGCATTACAGAAAGCAAGGACAAGCACAGGTATCAATTTTAAGTACTCTCTTAATTCATACTATTACTTTAGCATGATACTTACTATTCACTTTGTTGATGTTTCCCTGTATCTCAGCTTGAGTCAGGAGTTCTTCATACACATCTCTCTCTCTCTCTGAGTTTTCTGAGGCCATCTGAAGATGAAATACAAAATAATGAGTGTTTCTACAAGTTTTCTTTGATCTCACAGATCCTCTCACTGAAAAGGTCAGGGGGGATAACTGTGTTATCTATATAGAGCTGTGATAAGTCATAGACTACCTCTACACATGCAAAAAGAAGCTCTAGAAGTAAATCAGTATTAAGAAAGTATACTCATACCCTGATACAGAAAGTTCAGAAACATCTTATTGCAATGTATTGGCTCTCTACAAACTCACAGTAGAGCTCCAGAACACAGAAGACAGTACACATAGCTAAGCATTTTATGTACAGTGTTCCAAACCAACACTGACTCCTTCAGAGAGTACCAGGCAGATTTGTTCATCATTTCATTGTTAGGAAAACACATCTACATTGTATGAAAATACAGAGATATCACTCCCAACATATAAAGGCTGGCATGAATTCTGTATCTGTATTTATCATATTTCAGAAAACTAAACAGAGTAGCACAGCTAACTGCTGCCTGTCTTCTACAATAGAAAGACAAGTTACTGAGGAACATATTAGAATACCACCAGGAGTAAATACACATAATAACACTATACATACAGGACTGTAATACATTGTATATTACTATTTCCAATGCAATCAAAATTGCAACTCATGCAACCATATGGTTTGAAAGAAGAACTGATCACCCTATTTTTAGCATTCGTCATCTTGTCTTGCTTTGCATTGTAGAGTGCGTTTTGGTAAGTGGATTCCAGTTGATCATCAAGATTTATTAGCATTGCATTAGGGTTCTTCATTGCCATAAGAGTGTCAGCTGGAACGTGATGGTCGATTGCTTCATTAATGGCAATGACAGCAGCATGTACTGAAAAACAAGTCATCGTCTATCAGCTAGTCCCAAACACAACAGAACTGTTAAGACTTGAGAAATTAACTGGGAAAGGTAGAAAAACTACCTGGAAATTAACCAGAAAGCAAAAATACTATCAGAGTACCCCTCATTCCGTCACAGGTTCCTGACAAAAAATGTCAGCTTACTTCCCAGTAAAATATTCTAGCTATGCAAATAATTGTGTTTCAGAAAGAAAAAAAAAACCAAAACAAAAAAAAAAAAAAAAAAAAAATAAACCCCTCCAAAAACACACAAGGGAAGAAAAAAAATCCTCTTCCCAGTCTTCCAAAAGGCCTTTCAAAAGGACTGTACCATTTCACAACAGGGGGCATTAAAACCAATGCTTAAAAAAAAATGCCTATTTTGAATAATCACATAAAACAAAACTCCATTTTTCCTTACACGCTGCTTCATCCACAGAAAGTTCATTTGCAAGAATTCCTCCAATCTTGCTGAAGGCAGGCATCTGAATACCATACTTCTCCAATTCAAGCCTCATATTGCTGATTTCCTCCTCTGCAACATACATTAAACCAGTGTTAATCAGGCTCAAACACATTAGGAATCAGCACTTCTATACCAACTGCTGCTACAAAAAGAAATGTAGGATAACTACAATAAATTACAATTACTGTTTAAATAGTACTTTGACTATAACTCAGTACGTGAAACAAAATAAATGAAAACTGATAGACATTTTGCATGTTTTCCTAAAAGCTACAATTCTCCCAGAAACTCATACAGGTATATTCTGTAGTCTCTCTCACAAGAAAGCAACACATGACTCTCATGAGGAGCTAGAAACAGACTCCATCATTCTGAGGTGCCTCAGCTGCAGCTGCCAACAGGCCAGAGAAAAGCACAGGTAATACTAATCATTCTTTCCTCCCCCTTCCAGAGACTATGCTGAGAAAAGCAAATGTTGCTAAATACTTTACAACTCAAAAATAGTTCATAGTATACACTCCTTTTAACTCAGACGTGTGCCCTCAGGTAGGAGCCTCATTAACACAAAATACAGAATTTGACACTTTAGCAAAAATAAGGAATTGAAATCTGAGGAAGCATATGGACGTGAGACTTTGTGCTGGAATCTCCTGCAGCTGATCAGCTGGCAAACTCTTCTTCAACTAGCAGCTCTACTGTAAACTGTCAAGGGAAGTCAGAACCATTTACCAAGTTCCAGATTAAAACCTCTCCCAAAAGGGATGAAGGCAAGGCTTAAGAAATTTACAATAGTGCCAAAAAAGTTAAAGGGGCTATTATTTGCCAAAGCAGTGATTAGCAAACTGATGGCTATTTAAAGACTTTGTTTCAAAGTGCCCTAATCAAGCCTTTTCCTTAAATTATTAGAATTCCTTACAACCACTAATTTTGAATTTAATTTACATTTAGAATATAGAATCATAGAATCGTTAGGGTTGGAAAGGACCTTAAGATCATCCAGTTCCAACCCCCTTGCCATAAGCAGGGA
>JBCJKH010012287.1:3686-15158 GCA_039877255.1 Loriculus beryllinus
TGCTGAACAGCTAGATAGTGTAATCCCAATTAAAATCCATTTAAACAACACGGGTGACTATGAACAAGTAGAAATGCTTTCTCTTTTTCAAGAAACTATAAGCTATAAGGAGCTGTAACTGAGATATTTGAAATCTTTCAAACTTACAGGTTTGAGTTTTTTACTTTCTCATAAACAAGAAATAGATTTCATCTTTGCAAAGCTCTATACCAGCTTGCCATCCTGAAATACTAAAATTCTGCCTGTCCTATAGAAAGTAACAACCCTTAAAGGAGGGTGCTTATTGCAAATCCCCTGTAAGACAAGTGGAATCTCAATGCCCTGGAGATCTTGCTGACCAGCTAGTGCACTCTAGCTCTGCCACATGAGTTAAGTAGGAAGCCCATATAATATTCACCCATCTTGATTTCTGACCATACACCAATGGTGCAGTGGACAGAGATCATAGAATCAACAGGTTGAAAAAGACCTTTAAGACCATCAAGTCCAACCTTTACCCCAGGACTGCCAAGACCACCACTTACCCATGTCACTAAGGGCCTCTTCCACAGGGTTTTTGAACACTTCCAGGGATGGTGATTCCACCACTTCTCTGGGAAGTCTGTTCCAATACCTGACACATCTTGAGGCCATTAGCGCTTCTCCTAACACTTGTCACTTGAGAAAAGAGACCAGCCATCTCCTCTCTCCATCCTCTTTTGAGGTAGCTGTAGAGAGCAATAAGGTCACCTTGAGCCTTCTCTTCTCCAAAAGGGAGAAGGCCACAAGAACTGAGTATGTAATGGCATAAAAAAGCCACTTTCAACTATTTCTGGGCTTAAAAGAACTTATCACAAACAGCTTCTTCAGTATACTAAAACATTGTTTCAAATACAACTGGTTTGTGCTGCCATGGGAAGCTTCCTCTCACACACGATCCTCACCTGCTTGTGAGAAATTATTTGCTGTAATAAGTTGCCTTTTTACAATCTTGTTTTGTTCTAACAGACACGGAATGAAAAGTAGCAGCACACCATCCCTACTTGTAGAGCTCACATTTAAAGATGGACAGAAAACATTTCTGGAAAAAGAATTAACTAAAACTATCCATCTTTCCATACTGATAAATTTGATTTATATAAAAATAGTAGTAATGTGGAATACTGTAAGTTTAGGAAAAAAAAAAACCAAAAACCCAGCCCTCCTTTTCACTTGTTTTAATAGCCTGGTTATATGAGACTGATCAGTTTACACCATTACACATTTTTCATATTCAAACACTACCGATGAAATTGGTAATTGGTAATGAAATGGGTGTTTTGAGTGACATTTCTGCAGCCAGAAACCCGTGAATTTGGTTCTTCTTTAATTATCTGTTCTCAGCTTTGATACAGTCCAGTTCTCAGGATGCTGATTTTCCTAAAACTCAGGAGTTGTATACCAAAATCTGTTTGCTCTTAAACTTCTTTAGCCAACAGTGAAGCTGTTTCTCACAGAAAACAAAAACTTATGAATGGTCTTTCAAAACATAATGACACTGAACATGCCATGCTCTTTTCTCAATTACCTCTGTATATGACTTCATAGGGGTAGGCACAGAGGTTAGATTTAGAAGCTTATATTACAAAAGGGTTATTCTTGAAACCTAAGGATTTTTTTAAAGCTGCTACTTAACTAAGCTGTTCTAAGCATCCCAAAGTAGACATGAAAAATGAAGAAATACCGGAAATCACTGTGAGGAGACCTCTCTATCACTACAAGTCTAAAATAACTAGTTCCAAAGCATGGAACACCTAAATTTGAAGACAGACAGGCAACTGTCCCGGACAAGCAACAAGTATGCTGGACAATATAGATTACATACAAATTTCCAACAGCTGTTACTATGTTCTTCAACAACCTTAACCAGAGATGCAAAGTAGATTGCAGTCCTGACACTATCTTCTTTCCTTGTTGGGGTAACTCAAGGGCTGGGAAACATAACCACCATTTCCTTTACCAGTTGGATTTGGACACAGGGAAGAAAATTTCCTCCTGTCAGCTTGTAGAAAGCAGCCACAGGAAGGGCCTGATTTGAACAGGACTCTCCTTAATGATGCAAGAGGAAATAATTTATAGTTAAGGAAAGTTCAGGTCTTAATTGAGGTTTGCTTAGTCTATTTTTTTACTTCTCACCACCCCAGTTTCATTTTCAGAACAAAATAAAACCTGACAGCCAAATCAGACATGGAACAATAAAGTACAGTTTATTAACTCATGCACATATACAGGCTCATCATTCCAGGATGCCATTTGTTATGTTATGAAGGAAATTAGCTAGTCCTTGCTCCCTGAACTACATAAATATAGAGTAGTATTAATCCTAGAAGATACTGTGAATGGTTTCCACTGAGCATATGGCACAGAACTGGAATTATTTATGCTAACAATCATTTTCAATGTACGGTTTTTGATTCCCTTTAAGATTTTTCAATGTTTTCTTATATTCTAGCACAGGCTCAAGATCTGGTCAGGTATGACCAAAAAGCTGTATCTTGACATATTTCAGTGCTGCAAACTTGTAAGTATTTTCATTTCTGTTAATCAGAAAGAAAATGTGCAAAACATCAGTGACAAGGCCCCTGAGTAATTGAAAACTCTTATTTCTTTGATTGGCATATAAATAAGGGAAACAAAAAGCAGGCCTAATGCCTGCCTCAGAAGAGTTATATTTAACTTCACCGCTGTGTCAATAATGACTTCATCCTTAACTTGCACTAGGAATTTCTGACTCTAGTATTTTCTTGCTAATGTAAAGATATTCAGCTGAGCAAAAAAGCTCAAGTATTAAGACCCTCAAAAAATATCATTGCAGTGAGTGATCAGTTCCTTTGAATCATAAGATTAAATGACTCAAACTCTTCAGCTATAGTAAAAGAGCAAAGAAACATAAGCCAAGTCAGACCAAGGTCTACTATTCAAAGGCATCAACAATGGATGTATAAAGAGAAGTCTTAAAAACAAGAAAAATACATGCTGGTTTCACTCTGTATTTTTCCAGGTACAAAGAGGTACAAAGACTTCCCAAGTCAGATATAATGTCTTTTGTATCATCTAGTAGTCCTTCATTGAATAAGCTTAGCTTCCTTCCTAAATTTTAGCAGCCTGAATTCCTAAGTCTGCAATTTCCATTGTTTAATGACTTGCAGGTCTTGTACTGTACAAGGAAGACAATGCCAATCATTTCCTCCTCACATTCTCCATGAACTCTCAAATTTTATGGACTTCCCTCAATAACTGTCACGCAAGTTATTTTTTTTTCAGACTGCAATGTTTAGCCTCTTGAACTGCTGCTCATGTTATTCCATTCCCTTGTCATCTCTGTTAGCTTAACTGCACTTACTGTGGATCTAACCAGTCCTATTGATATGGGGAGGCCCGCACGACTGAGATGCACATGCACCATATGCATGTCTGTCTATACATATACACACAACCACACACGGAACAACCTATTCTGTTTCCAATTGCTTTCCCAAGTCCAAACTTTTGATTTGCCTTCTTCACTATTTTACAGTGAGCTGATAATTCAGAAATGGAAGTCTGGTTTTTTTTCTGAATGGCAAAGTAGCTTATACTATCATTATGAATTTTATTAATTGGAGCTATCTTTTCTTCTGTGCATGACTTGCTTTTAACTGTGCTAAACAATACATGCCTAAGCCAAGGGACCATCAGCATTTTTTTCCATTAAGAAATCTTAGAACCATATGTTCTGATGCTTGGGGTTTAGCTCTTAACCAGTTATAAGTATTATCTACCTTCTTACTCCACCACAAATTAATTTTAAGGGCCTTTATTGAGGGACCTTGCATAAAAGTTGTGGAAATCCAAGATCGTCCTTGTCCTGATATGCTGATATACAATTCTATGATACCCCTTCAAAGAGCTTTAACAGATTAGGTGAACTTGATTCTCCTTCAAAAAATAAAGCAGACAGATACATTCATTACATATGAAGTTAGATTCTAGAGTACAGGGCCATACGAAGTGCAAATTATGATACAGTATTTGTTCATAAGAGGATTACTAACACCTGAAAACATTTTCTTAACATTACAGAGATTACGGAAAATTCATATTTAAATTGGAATTCAAAGATCCACCCCCCCCCTCCAGTGAGTTACATTCATTTCAACAGACTGATTCTCTTGCTCTTCCAATCTCATTTTTTGACTGTATCTTGCTGTAGTGCTTATGCAGAAGGCTGTTACACCTAGCAGTTTCCAAAAGTCTAATCGGTTTTAAGATTTTTTTTCGGAATGTACATTTCTCAAAGTTCAACCCTTTTAAAGTATCATAAGCTTAGTGCACACAAAGCCACAACCACATTCACAGTGTTTTCTCAGGGTGGAACTCATTACAGGTTTGGTTAATTCTGGCATGCTAAACAAAAGTCTGACATACCTACAAATGAATGCAACTGCACCACTTTCACAAGTGATCCAATCACTCACAAAGTCAGCCCACTGCTGTCCCCCATAGTATTCTTACTATATAATTTGCTTCAAAATGTTTCCAGAAGGTACCTTCTTCTGCTACTATGTTTCTTCAAATAACAAGACTGCTTGATCTGAAACACTGTTTCCCTTTTTTGCCTGAGCTATTTTCTCAACATCTTTTTCCGTCTTTCTTTGGTATCTTGACAGGTCAAAATAGGTATGAAAACTGCAGGGAGTTATACATGGTGAAATCTTTCCCCAGAGCATCATTCATTTGGAATGCCCTGTAAAAATCACAGCCCCAGCATTTGGATTATGTTCTGATTTTTGAGGTAGCTGATTTATCTCCTTTCCCAGAGCATTTAGGTTCAAAGAACTGCACTTAGATTCACACAGTTCTTTGAATAATTTTTGTGCTATAAGAAAGATACACAATAACCTATTTTTGAGCTTTGGAATTTTATTCAACTTTTATATTCCATTTATGAATGCTGAAGAATGCAAGGCTGCATCACACAGTAACAGACTATGCCTGAATGACAAACGACATTTGAAATTATAATGCACAATTTAAGATCACAAATGCAACCTCACATTTTATTTCCTTTGGTTTGCCTTTGGTTGCCAGTGAAAAGGTGAGAATCAAGTGAGGTAAATAAGGGCATCCAAGAACTACTGACAATCTCTTCAGTGTGGACTCACCAGCTGTTCAAATACATCAATCTGAGTTTATGTTATGTCATCTGAAAAGATACCTTACTGTAAAACAGGAATGCACTACTATGTCCTCTAGATTACTAGAAAATAGATACATATGTAACAAAGGTTAGACTTCAGAAATTTTACTTTCGTATTTGCTCTATCCTTCATATCCCCATCACTACTTTAACACAAATCCTGTGTCTAGGATATAAAGAAGTTTATAATTACTGGTGGTTCCGGTAAACATATCACTTGAGTTGGGGTTGCACTATGAGTACCTACAACTGGCCTACTCCTGGATCCAGACTGCACAGACATTGAGACATCTATTCAGTCACCGCAGTTTCATCTGGACATGTTTCTATTAGAGAATATATGCAAAAGAAGCATCCACGTTTGAGTGAGGTTATCTTCTCAGAGAGACACATTACACATGCGGACAGAGGGGACTGTGTTCTTAACATGATGAACTGCACCCTAAGCCACATCTACCATCCATCAACTCTCAGTTCTTCTATTTCCCCAGATCCAAAGATGATTGCTGACAATTCTGTGTCTCTTAGGCATTTCTGCTTCCTGGATTGATACACTGGACAGAAAAAAGGAATGAGCTTTGAGTAGTGCATAAATAAAACCTTAATTCTTGAATGCAAAACTGCAGATGTCTACATCTAGCCGTTTTAATGTAGTTCACTGCCGGTTCTAAATTACTGTATCTCATAAAACTAAGAGAGGCATAACTGGACAATGAAGATACTCTGAGGGCTGGAACATTGCTCCTATGAAGACAGGCTGAGCGAGCAGGTCTTGCTCAGCCTGGAGAAGAGAAGGTTCCAGGGAGACCTTACAGCAGCCTTCCAGTACCTAGAGGGAGCCAAAAATCTTTGAATATATGAGGCATCAAGTTGCATCCTTCCTTTTCTCCTTCACTTTTTTTTTTTTTTTAGGTTTTCAGCAGAAGGTTTTGCAGACTACGCCCTAAATAAAAACTGCAGAAAATTAATGGAAAACAGTCCTTGATTAGGCTCCATACTACATTCTCAGTTGCATCTGTGCAAGTTTTATGGTTGTGGTGGGTATTAGAGATGTGACCTTACAAAACCATTAATAAAGATTGGCTAAGTTCTCTGAAGGACCTGAAGGACCATGCAGAAGAGAGACTGCTGTCTGAACAGATCCTATACATACAAAAAAGTGTTTTTCTGGTTGAGAAAGGCTTTCTAATCAAAACACAACTGAAGATGTTCTACAGTGAAACTAGTCTCTGTACAGGTTTCTTTTATTGCCAAGTAAATTACAAGTAAATTAATTTTATACTAACCCCAGTATGGTATTAACAGTGTTGTGTTGCTAGGCTGCTACCACCTTTATATTATTTAAGTATCAAAGGCATGAAAACTGCCACACATTCACTCTATGATGTGCAATTAAGTACTGGAAAAGTGCAGAGAGTAACAAGAATTTATGTATGTCTGTATAAGGAAATGCAGCTGCATATTTTTCCATCATCAATTATTTTAGGAAATGCAACATGTGTTTTTGTAAATACCAATATCCAGGGCAAATGACCCTATCACCATTTGTTTCCATTCCTAGACTTTTATGTACTCATTCTTACATACTCATTTCAAAATATCAAAACCTCATAATAGTAACCATGCACCAAGAATGTTAACATTAAGATTCGCAGTTTGTACATGGACTATAAGGAAAACATGGGTTCAGACTGAATGGATTCTATGTAACCAAATCATTATCCAATTTTTCATCCTGATCCTGTAATCAGATTTGTGCACAGTTCTCACTACTTGGATCCACTTCCAGGACAAAGGCAGTACGGGAACCAGCTTGCATATGCTTCACGTATCATTAAGTGAGTTAAAAACAGTTATGGCAAGTTAGCCTGTGAAGACTGCTGGGTTTGAAGTTGTTAACTTGTTCCTTCAAGAGATCTGAACTGACTATACTGAAAATTACATGAAAATTGAGAAGCAAGACAAGCTCTCCTGAAGTGTCTATTATCTTGTATTAAAACTATAATTTCTCACCTGCTCTTTTTAAAGGTCAACCAGAATCTATGAAGTGTCTCTGCACTCTTTTTCTTGATTTTCCTTTACACATTGTATTTGGTTTAAATTCCTTTTAAAGCAAATGTTTTCACAAGGCATTAATCTGTGAACGCTTATTAGATACTTAGATGAAATGTGTGGGTTAAGTATTAATAAACAAAAAGTGGAGATAAAAAGCCCCCAACAACACTGTTGATGTTCAGATCCAGATGGGCCGGAATTTTACTGTGCAAGCTCATGGCTGATTTTTCTTCAAGTATTTCTTGCAGTCTGTGTTATAACACTACTGATTCTTCAAGATTCAGTACAATTCATTCCACTGATAAGCAGAGATAAATGAATGCCAGAAGTCCCTCAGTGCAGTAGGATTTGAATTAAAACAAAATGCCCACAGCAAAACATAGTCATTGCTGACCTGTTTCAGTCTTTTTTCTCTTAGTGAAGAACAAAACGGAAATTAAACTAACATAATGTGTCAAAACAGCAAATTTAGTTTTAACAGGTAACAGTTTGGTTACCTCATCCAAGTCCTCAGTGAATCACAGAAACTGAAAATGCCTGAGGCAGATATTACACCACACATGAATTACAGACAGGTAAACTGAGGGCAATGGAATTCAATAGTCAGTTTCAGGCATTTATAGCATTACAACTCTTATGACCAGGTCTAACATACATTCAACTCTCACAAGCTCTTTTTATGGAAAAGAGATATGGACAGATTTCTGCAGAATCAAACTCCTGGTTGAGTATCACTGTGTGTCAGCACCGTTCCCCAAAACACACAGACCTCATCCTTCTAAACCACTCAGACTGTCTTTGTTCTGTAACAGGAGCTTTACAAGTTTTACCTGCTTGGTATGTGTAAATAACTGTTCCTGTGGGTATACTGTATTTAAGAAATACTTACCTGGTTTGCGATTTCAAAGTTAAAAGAAAGAAATATTTAGTATCTTCCAAAAAATAACAGATCATATATAAAAGTAGCTTAGTGTAATATTCCGGTAAATTTCTGTCTCTTCTGTACTGCTTACTAATAAAGAAGTCAGGAATAGAGACTAGTGAGTTACCCTTAAGATGGAGGAAGTTAGTCTCACTGTCTGTTTAATAATTCCCAATGTGAAAAGAACTCTGGCCACTGCCAGTAGACTAGTCCCAACTGGCTTTATACTAGGGTTATGTTTATTCAAGTGTTCTCCTTTATGAAAGAAAAATTTGGCTTTATTTCAAGGTAAAGAAAAAACCTTCAAGCAGCAAAATATTTTAAGGACAGATGTCTGATCTTGAAACAGCAGCTAACATAGCCAAAATATATATGTGCAATAAACACTTACTCATCAGCTCTCGCTTTCAACTGCATGTATTTCTTTTTATCCACTATGTTGCTCACAAGAAAGTAGCACAGAAATCAGTGTTCTCTATTATCTCTTGGGACAGCTTTAATTAATTCCTTTAATACTAATAAATTTTCAAATTCTATAACATGTGTTGCTATTACTTTTCTATCCCCTCTGGGAGCTTAGATATGCCTATTATTCCTGGAACTGCACTACTGAGCTATGAGGTGTAGGGCCCAAATAGCAGCAACACCCAGGAACTTGATGCACAGGGATCTCCTAGGAACCCAACTACCTCTTTGGCTTTCCTTCACTCACGCTGCTATGCTCCCTGCTGCTCAACTTATGTCTTTACTTCCTCTCCAGCTTGGTGTAAGCACTTTTGAGACTACTTGCACTGATGCAATTTCACCTCCGGCAGTCTTTCAAGTTACAATTTAGTTCTAAAAAAATAAAACAAAATAAATACAGGCAGAGCTGGTAACTATAGTAATGGCTAATATTTTCAACTGCTTTCCAATAATATCCCTGTTGCTTTTAGATCATTATATGTCTGCCAAAATTTAACAACCCACACTGAAAATTTCCTTGCCAGATACTTGAAGCAAGAGAACATTTCTTTTCAAAGAAAATAAACAGTTAAAACATTTATTTAAAAAAAATACACAAAATTGTGTCCTTTATAAATATTTTAAAAAACACCTTATTTCTGGTTTATTCAGAAATTCTTTACCTTTCTTGTTTAAAATCAGGGGCTCAAAATTGGTAAAGAGGCTGATACAGGATCAAGGATGTGCTCTTTTCTTATAAAATGACATCCATGTGTGGTCAAGATTTAAACCCCTGAGTACCACCATGGCATCTTCCACAACACAGACTTGGCAAGAACTGGACAGTAGACTAAAAAAATATCCTAGCCATACTGCATATGCTTCAGTTTCAAGTAAGATAGATTTTGCCTGCAAATGTTATTGCCATGAAGGAAAGTGCATGAAAATAGCCTGCTGTCACTGAGGCAGTAAAAGCAGCTCAGAAACAGTGTATTTTACTGTATATGACCAAGGAAGAGACAATCAGTGGGTGATAGGGACAAAAAGAAAAGCTAGATCACAACTTAGGAAGCATATCACATCCTTCCAGCATAGGGACAAAAGAGGAGAGGGCCAAGTAGTTTACAATCAGAACCTGCAGCAAATGATCCCAAGTCTTAACACTTTTTTGCTGAACAGCTATACTCAGTGGCATTTTATCGAATGACTTTTAAACACTTGCTGGCCTCTGTGAGAGTCAAGGTGATACCATGATGGAATCTCTGGTGGGAGCCGGGCTTTGCAGCTTTCCTTCTTTAAAAACCAAAGTTCCTACGACTGTTCCAAGCACATAAAATGACAATATCAAATTATATCCTTCAATATACTTTCAAAGTCTCTTTATCCCCACCCACCAAACTGTAGTCAGACTTCAAGAGCTAGAGGTGCTCCAAACCTCAGAGGTAAAGAGAGGTACCCCAGCACTGCGCTCATACTAAGTAGGCAGGCTGGCACCATCAGCAGGTAAGAAATGTTGGGGGAGGCAGCGAGTCTACCACCAGCTTAGTAGATGCTTATAACCTTGACCGGATCCCTGTGTACCAGTGAGCGGCAAGAAGCTGGCACAGGAATGTTGCAAGAATGTTAAACAGGACATGGAAGAGCTTAACAGATGTGCCTGGGCAAGCAAGGGGTTGGCTTACGAGGCAGCGCATGTTCATCATGCAAGAACCAATCAGCATAGCATGCAGGGGCGTGGAGGAGATAGCTTACGGTATATAACCATGTCTCTTTCTAAAAATAGCAATCACCATAAATAGCTCAGGGTATATAACTGTGTCTCTTCCTAAAAATAGCAGACCAATCACCATAGATAGCCTGGGGTATATAACCGTGTCTTCGTCAAAAATAAAGCTGCTACTGACTTGCTTACTTCGTGCACTTTACTTGTGTCGTGTCCGTCTCTACCGCGACACTAGTATATTTCGTGAGGTGGCCAAGAATGACACCTCTTGGTGCTTTAAGGAGATATGGAAAAAACTAACCTCATGGTTACCAAATTTCTCCTGATTGAGGCAACTATTTGCAGAAATCTTAATACTAATTGTATTAATATTGATTACCTGTGGCATGATACAATTTTCTTTTTGGTGTTGTGAAAAGTCCATAACTGATTATGAAAATTAGAAAAGACATAAGATACAACAGCAGGTAGAAAGTGGCAGTCGATTGTGAAACATATGCTGGACCATTGTCTGTTTTTATTTGTCATGGGACTCCTAAAGTGGCAAAGGCATGACAAAAATGAGTTTGCACATGTTTAGAAGTTTCTCCTCCCAAAGTGGTCATACAAACTGCCAGAGAAAATGTGTCCACATCAATGTGAACATATTTTAGTTTGCCAAATTCAGGGATATGTGTGACATCTGTTTGCCATATTTGAAGTGATTGAATACCTCTGGGGTTAATTGACAATGTAGGACCCTTAGTGAGTTGTTGACAATCAGGACAGGCTTGTATGATAGCTTTTGCATCTGCCATTGACAAGTGAAACTGACGTTTCAGGACCTTTGCTGATTGGTGAAAATATTCATGAGAAACGCGAGCTTGTTGCCACATGTTGGGCACAGGTGACACACTGACAGGTTGAGTTAAATGGTCTGCTCTAGCACTTCCTTCTGCAAGGAATCCTGGCAAGTTTGTATGACTATGATGGTGACATATATAGTACACTTCCATTCTTTGTTTTAACAACAACCATAACTGTTTCATATTGTTAAACAAGGTTTCACCTGCAACATGTTACTTGAGTTACTTGAGCAAGCCTTTTCTAATCGTTGCACAACTCCTACTACATATGCTGAGTCTGAAATGA